>VZTO01010482.1:7421-264359 GCA_013400615.1 Syrrhaptes paradoxus | reverse complement strand
GGGAGGAGAACCTCTCTTGACCTACTGACCACCCCCCTTCTGATACACCCCAGGATGCCATTGGCCTTCTTGGCCACGAGGGCACAGTGCTGGCTCATGGTCATCCTGCTGTCCACCAGGACCCCCAGGTCCCTCTCCCCTACACTACTCTCCAACAGATCCGTACTCAACCTATACTGGAACCTGGTGTTGTTCTTGCCCAGATGCAAGACTCTACACTTGCTCTTGTTAAATTGCCGGAACATCATAAAATTCTGTGTTGGTGTTTTTTCAAAAGTGTACCTTTACCTTTGGCATTGCACTTGGCTGGTTCTTTGTCTGTGGGAGGAGTCTGTTGGGAATTTTACAGACAGTAGTTGTTTGGATGAAATGACAAAATCCTTTTCAGAAAATAAAGCCAGGCTGTTTGTGTTAAAAGAGGCAAATAAACAAAGGGAAATTCACAGAAATGAATGAAGATTGCAAATGGGATAGAAGTTCAATCAGGAGGTGAATTTGGCATGGCACCATTCAGAGGTCTCTGAAAGAGGGATGCCCCCAGCTTCAAGAGCTGTCTTTTCTCCCTGTGTCTCAGCAGTAGGCGAAAGTGTTGGTGATAGGAATTGAAGAAGCCACATTTCCTCCATTTGTGCAGGTAGCAGCTTTGGCAATGGGCCTAACTGGCAACCACTAGCATTATCCAGCATAGCATGCTTGTAGTTGGCAAAGCTGCCTGCTGCACTTATATGGTTGCTGAAAGAAGTAGATGTGGAAGATAAGGAGTCCCTGGGGAATATAGCTTCCAGCTGAGAACACGCTGTCAGAGCTGCCTGCCTGTTCATTATGCCCATTAGCAACTGCTGCATTTACATTTCCCTGCTACTTGTCATAGCCAAGCTTCAGACACCAGAATCTGTCTGCTTGTGCATTAAGTTAAATTTCTCTTACAGTATCGTTTTAACGATTTACGCTTTCATTTCCATTTCATTAAAGAAATCGCTCAGGTCCTCTGCAGGTGTCATGTGCTTTGCCAACACCTCCACGCATACATCCTCTCTCATTCTTTTTCTTTGGCCTCTGACGGTCTGGCAGACAGTACTATGATTATCAGTATTGATTTCTCAGCAGATGTTATCTCTAAGTAGTAAAAAAAAGTAATGAGTGCTTAAAGTTACCTATTGGCTTTCTGGGTTTCCTAAGAGGAAGGTGTGGTAGCCCCTGGTTTTGAGAGCCTGTCTCCAGAACCTTGTACCAGTCTGGGGAGACCTGGGAGATCCTAAGTGCTCTCAAAGCCCTTCTCCCGTGGGCAGAAACGTGGCTGCTGAGCCAGTTTCTCGGGGTCTGCACTGCTGGTTACAGCATGTTTTGCTCTTCTGTTCTGCTCATTTGAGCTTGGAGGAGTTTCTTTGCTTTAGAATAACATGAGGGCATTGCTGGGAGAGCTGGGGTTTGGCGCAGTACTTGAGGCCCAGCAAGGGATTGTGTTCGTGCTTCTGCTGGCAGACCTAGTAGAGGAGAAGGTATCCCTGATGCTTCTGCTGAAAGCAAGGAAAAGTCTGGTTTGAAGGCAGAGGAAAATGTTCATATTCTCTAGAACTAAACCCTTGAAGGTGCTGCTTGGCTGGGAGGGCAGAGTCGTGTGTTCGGAAACAGATAGCTAGACATATAGCAGCAAAAGTTTTGTCTCCAAAGCCTGATTTTATATCCCCTGCAGAGTTGCCTCTCTTGCAGCATTAAAGGTATTTTGCAGGGCACTATCGGTTTTGTAGTAGATGATGTTGAATTTGTAGGTTGTAATTGAAAATCTGCTGCTTGTTTGGTATGTTTTGCCTTGAGCTTGAGTATAGCTGATGCAGGCTTCTTAATAAAAATACTGGGATTGCCTTTTGTAATGAAGCAAATAATACATGACTGCGACACAGTGCCAAAGTCTTTGAATGCTCTGGTGGTTTGCAGCTCAAATATTTATATTACTAAAGTAAATTATTTGCCAAACTGAAAAAAAAAGGAGTGGTACTTAAAATAAGAAAATAGAGACAGAAACCTTGTTCTAGGGTTTGCACACACCAAGTGTTACGTATACTTAGGTTATTACATAAACTAGTAGCAATATTGAAATAGCTGACAACACACATGGTTTCCAAGAATGGTGTAATGAATTTTAAGTCTAGTTTTGGACTATGGGGATTCTGTGATGGCTAGCAAAAGCTGACTTGAAGCACTAATAATGTCTCACTCTACCCATGCCTCGTGTACCTGAATGCCAGTGTATTTGGAGGGGGTTCAGGAACAGGTAGATGGGGCTGAAGAAACAGGCAGGTGTATACACACACACAGATACACACACCATGATCATGTAAATCTTGCTTGTTTAAGAAATGAAGCTAAAAATATCCTTGAATGTGAATCCTGGTCAAACATGGTCTAGCATGATTTTATTGACTTAATGTAGATTTTTCTTTTTGAGAACAACCCAGGAGACACACTGAAGGCAGAACTTTCTTATAAGGATATTACCGCCTTGAACTGTTTTCACAAGCTGTTTTTGAAAGGTCTTAAGACACACAGTTGGGTCAATGAATGCTCAAATTTGTAATGGAGGCTGAATTTTGCCTTGAAGCTCAGGGATGTTATTTTAAGACTCTTAAGAAAATCTTATCTGCATTGATTTGTTTTGGGCTTTTTATTTGAGATAGTTTCAGGAAAAAAGCTTTCTTGAAAGAGGCATTTTCATAGAGCTGAAGAGATCTAAAATAAATGCTAATAACATGATTTGTGGCTACCACACTGGAAAATTATGGTACCAACAACTGGATTATATTAGGTGGTAGCTGTGAACATTTGGGCACTGTAATTCTTTCAGAACTGGATTTTAGGCTTCCGAAATGATCGTGTGCATGCAAGTGAGATCACTGGGGTGAAGAATTATTCAGCCATTAGGAGTCTAATTTATACTTATTTCACTAGTGTCCTTAGCATGCCTTTTTGTTAAGTTTAGCCTTATTTGCACAAGTAATTTTAGGCACAGTAGCATTTTTGCTTCAGTGCCTGAGGTAGTTGTGGGCATCTGAATAAGCTGTAACTCATGGTTGTGCAGTTCTCAATGGATTTTGTACCTGGTACATCTTCTCTGCACAGAAGAAATAGGACTTCTTAAAGCTACTCGCAACCATTCCACCCTGGAAAAGACAAGAGTCTCAACAAGAATACACGGGCTGTTTTCAGTGGTGTTTTGCTGCACCTCACCCACAGTTTGTTTTTAATCATTCTCATGAATGATTTACTGTTCCCTTTCTATCATGTTACTTTTTCATTGTTGTCTCCAGCAGGCAAAAAGCTTTCAAAGGGTTCTTTAGGGTTTAATGTA
Source organism: Syrrhaptes paradoxus (assembly GCA_013400615.1). Taxonomy (NCBI): domain Eukaryota; kingdom Metazoa; phylum Chordata; class Aves; order Pterocliformes; family Pteroclidae; genus Syrrhaptes; species Syrrhaptes paradoxus. The sequence goes on along the minus strand of VZTO01010482.1, from coordinate 261,013 downwards.
TTGTTTGTCCTAGATATTGGGCATGACTTATTCAGAAATATGTAATAAATACATAGCTCCTCTCATTTCTGATTGTTTGCACAGTTGACAGATTAATGGATGACTAGGTAATGGATGAATTCTCTGCTCTAGATGAAGTTAGGGAGGGTGTGTGGGTGCAGGTGCGATGTCGAAGGTCATATGTAAATAGTTTTGAGCTCATTCAAGTCCATGGAGATGCACCATTTTATACCAGTGGATAATATTCCAGTTTAACTCAGAGCTTTTACTTCTGGGACATCTTTCCTGGTACTGACTTGGTGCACTTATCCCTGATTATGCCATGTAGATATAATACTTCGGTCTTCAAAGATGTATGCATATAAATGGTTATTTTTAGTTTGTAGATTTCTGGTTCTTTTGATTAGTAGCACCTACTGTGTCTAAAGAAGGCCCTTGTTTTCCCCGCTTGCTTTTTTTTGTGGTGCACTGAGACAAGGCATGCTGCGACAAAGGGTTTTGATAGTTTAGTCTGTCTGCTGCGGGGGTAAGTCTCTGTGCAAGTCTGTGTGCTCTGGAGGCTGTTTACTGGTACACGTTTGATAAAACTTCTTTTAAGTTTTACAGATAAAGAATTGTGAATCTCAGTGGCACTGCTGCTCCCACAGAGACTTCCAATGAACTGCTGAGTCATACAGATGAAGCTTGAAATGTCTCCCCTTGCAGATGTGAGTGGGTCCCCTTGCTTCCTCAGAGTCCTGAGTTGCTGCATTCTGCACCTTGCAAAATGTTCGGGTGGGCAGGAGGGTGAACAGCTTGGCCCCTGCACCTTGTCCAGCAGCGTGCTAATTCTGGTGCACAGGGAGGCATATGCTGTGACGTGTGCAGGCAGATTGCTCGCAGGTTACTCAATTCCTGGAGCAGCAGGGATGTGGGCAAAGTATTATGGGCTGCCAAGTCACAGTTTGCTCACTTAGGTTGCTTGAGAGTCAGCACAAACCTCCTTATCCCCTGATACGGAGTAAACCGCTCAGTAACATCTTCTCTTTCCCTAGCAAAAGTCTTAAAGAGGCGGTTCTGTAGCTTACTTTGGGTTGTGACAGATTTGCTAGATTTTTTGCCTGTTTACTTACTGTGCTCCAGATCTGCAAACAGTGTTGTGTTTGCCACAGTGATTACAGCCTACATATTTCTGCTGAGAGACCTTTGGAAGATGTGATCAGTGTTAGGGAGGTATGTCTTCCTACATCTGTGGACTCTGCACAGGGGCATCGCACAAGAGGCTGTGCAAATATTCTTCCAAAAATCTGCTACAAGAACAAGTGAATCAAAGGAGCCTTATTAGTCATGGCTTTCCCATAGTGGTGTCTTTCGTGGAGTGCTAACTAATGGCTGCTTCTCAACAAATAAATAAAAATATCAGATAAAATGAAATAAAATTCTTGAGCCTTTGCTCAGGACCAGCTAAGCTTCAGTCATTTGCTCTGACCACTTTTGAAAGCTTGGCATGCCATCACTTTCATGGGGGAGCTCTGCCAGACTTGCGAAAAGCCCTATATGTCTTAACTCTTGTCCTGTGTTTTATATTTTCCCCTTTTCCCCTTTACACTGTGTTTAAAGCTTTTTTAGAGGGTCTGTCATTGTGCATAGTCCATGCTAAGGCATTGAGCACAGACAGGATTGTTCTTAAATCCTGCTTTGAAAATCTCTTCATAATGCGTCCCTGGAAAAAACCTCTGGTTTGTTTATTTTGATTTGTCCTTTGGCTGTGACTGGAGACCCAGTCATGGACCAGAATCTCACTGGCCGAGTACCAGCACAGAGGAATTTGCAGCTCCATGTAAGTGAGTTCAGTTCAGTTTGGGCATATCTCTGCAGCGTTTCCCAGAGCCAGTCGTCTGTGCTTCAGCTGATCGGTGTGCAAACTGAACTCTGCCTTGCCTGGCTGAGCCTGCCAAGAAAAGCATTAGCTAAGCACAAACAGCTTGTAGCCAAGGGCAAAGGTGACATGCATTAAGTCTCCACATCTTGATGCAGAAAGGATGCAGCTACAATCCAAACAGGGGAAAGGGGACCAGGCAGACAGACGGCGCCCGAGGTGACGCGGGAGTGTGTGCCACACTGCTTGCTGAGAAAGGGCTCTGTGTCCCCCTGCATGGTGCGTGCCTGTTTTGACTGAGATGCAGAACAAATGCAAGAAACACACCTATATGGTGGCCTTGATGACTTTTGCTGTTTCTTCGCATTGCTTTGTTGTGCTCAGAAAGGCCTTGAATGTGTGGGACCGTTGTGTATGTCTCAGCCCCAGCCAAGCAGAGATATTTGTACAGCTGGCTTCACAGTTCCCTAATGTGCGGGCTTGGGGATGGGGGGGTGTCTGAGTGTAGGGGCACCTTTCTAACGAGAGAATTCACTGCTGAATCCCAGCTGGGAGACAGGAGAAAGAGGCTGAAGTTCTTCCTCTGTGTCTAGGAAGAAGCAAGGAGCAGAGGTGGGAGATCTTTAACCATCACCTACCCCTTTAGCACTGGCTGCTGTGTCTGCCTGGTCCCATGTCATACAGCATGACTCTATTTGTACTGTTCCCTGGTTCCCATTTAGACCAGTGTGACCTGCATTTCCAGACCTTATTTTGAACATATGTGATGCAAGCCTTGCTCTGGCAGAAGCCCTGCTGTGTCCATTAGTATCTCTCAAAGAGACAGGACAGTGTTTCTTATCAGTTTTATGAGAAATCGTCTTATCAGAGTTCTTGGACTTCACCTGGATATGCACAATCCCTTCTTGTTCTGCCAAGGCTTTACCACTGATAAATTCTGTGTATAACATCCCCCCCGCCCATGGACTTGATGATAAATGATAAAATGGGCTTGACTTCCGGTTACAACTGGTTTTCTTTTCAGACTGTCTTTCATATCTATTTCTGCGCTATCAAAATGGACAGAATGCAGGCATTGAAGACGTAAGACTCAACATTAGAGAGAGGAATTCTGTGTTTTCCCTGAACTTTGGCAGCATTCAAAGGATTGGATTTATAACTTGACCTCTGTATTTACCAAATGCCTGTTAGGCAAAATAGTTCTTGAGTGGCACGTCTTGGCTCTGGATTCAGCTCAGCACTGTTTGCTGGGGCTGTTTAGTGGGCAGCTTGCTCCTGCTGCAGCGGGTTCAGGTCCAGCCGGGAGACACCGGGTGTTGGCAGGAGGTAGTTTGGGCCTTTAGCAGTCCTGGCTGCTGTCAGTGAGAGACAATTCTAGCAACAGGGAATGTCTGGAGAGTAATGCTTATTTCTTTTAGTCACCCCTTACTTTGGTGCCCCGCAGGATCAACCTCTGAGCCTATTGGCATGATGGCAGCTTTGGTCACTTTTGGAAATTTAGGACTATGTGGGCTCAAAACCTCTCCCTTTGCATGGCAGGGCTGAGATAAACTCCACATCTGAGCTCCAATCCTGTGTCTTAATTGAATCTTTTGCATTTGCCATTAACTGTGGAGCTTTAGAAGCCTCTTCTCTTCAGACCGTCTTCTTTCTTTGTTGCTATCATGTTTGTTCTCGTTCCAGCTTCCTAGGGGGAAAACCAAATGCCATTTGCAGTTCACTGCTGTGTATTACATTTATTTCCTTGGTCTTGCTTTCTTTCAGAGCATGAACCCAGCTGACCAACTTCTTATCAGTTTGACAAGCTGTGACTGTTGTCCTGGTGACCAGCATAGTTGCACTATCATCATGTACAGAAGGCAGTGACAGAGATGCCTTGTGGGTGTAGCTCTGCGTGCTCATGATATGCCAGTAAGTCACTGGGATACACAAAGATAATATCCAAGTCTTGGTCTATGTGAAGGATGAAGTAAAAACAAAATGCAGAAGCATACAAAGTTAATAGCTATAAAAGAAGAAATGAGAATGTGAGTAGGAGTTGCAAATGCTCATCTCTTCTAGCATCTCATATGTGTACTAGTCATTTAGTGCATTTGTATTTGAGAGATGTTTGCCTGCCAGCCTGCTGTCTCTTTGCCTTTCTGTCTTTTTGTACTCACTCTGCCATTTCTTCCATTTCTTACTTAGGTTTACGGATGTAAAGAATGATGTTATGGAGAAAGAATAATGTTAGTAACACTTCTGAGTCATTTTCCATCCAGACACACCATGCTTACTCGACCCATTCATATACACATTCCTATACAATATCAACTCCAATTCACGAATTGCTCCTGTGAATTGATCAGACCAATATTGTGGTGCCCTGTCACAGATTATCTCCTAGCTGCTAGCAGAAAGCCCTGCTTTGAACAGCATACAATCCAAGTGGAAGACAAGGAACAACAGATGGGAAGAGATGGATAAGGGAGCACAAAGAAACAGTGAGACATCATTACTCAGCACATAGGCAATGGTGTCAGCACACCAGCTGCTTAATGCTTTGGACAGCTTTTGTAGGCCACATGGCATGTTCCTTTTTTAGTGTTGGCTGGTTCACCTGGATATTGTCAGCTTTCAGCCATCAAAGACAATGTGGGATGGGGCAACCTATATAACCCAGATCCTGGCTAGTACAGGCTGTATGTTGATTAGGGATAAGAACATATTCAGGTCTTTTACTTGTGACAGGCCTGTAACAAGCCTGCCAATTTCTGTGCTGAGCAAGGACAGCTTTAACCTGCTGGGGTCCAAGTGGGGCACGGCACAGAGGCTCGTGTGCCCTATGTTACGAGTGCAGTAGCATGGTGGTGTAGCCATGGTTGCTATGGGGAGGAAGTTAATCCCCAACCCAGCTAGTCTTCCATGGCTAATTGAGAGTTGAATATGGTTGGTTCACTGTAAAAGCTGACCTTTCTGAACACTTATTACCAGGCATAGCTCCACAAACATCAACAGAGTCCTGCACTAGACCCAAAATCATGGGAAGGTATGTCTGATCTGATGCCTGGCTTGTTTTGGTTATATATCTATGCTCTTAGCATTGCCCTTGCCTGTGTTTGCTTATCTGTGACCTCCAGAGGCGTTGCAGCAGATAGAGCGCTCCGCTAGACCTGCCCACACTCCGCTCACATCTGTGTATCTCCAGACAGCCTGCATGGGGGGGCATTTCTGTGGGAGGCGTTGGGAGAGGGAGCTGATGCAGCAGGTCTGTCTCCTGGGAAGGTCTCTAAGGCGATGCTTTGGGACAGGCTGTGCCTCAGTGGTGGTCGGTAGGGAGAAGCGATATGCTTGTGAATGACGTGATTGAGCCTTCATGCCAGGGCTCCTGGTGGGAGGTGCCACATCTCTCAGCTGCAGGATCAGAGCCCTGCTGACTAACGAGGAGAGGTTTAAGGATGTTGTGGGATGGAGCTTCTGTCATGTAAAATTCATGGTGCTAGCAGGCCATTTTAAATAAAACATTGCCCTCAGAAAAAGAGACAAAATCTTCATTTCATGCTTGTAAAAAACCCCACAGAGACAGGATGTTTAAAGAATGAGGGAATTCAGGACTGTCCTGTGTGTGCCAGTCTGATGTGACACTGACTCTGCTCTCATGAAAGCCTTGCACTGGAATGTGCTTGCTCGTTGCCCGTGAGGAAATGTAGCAGTGAGGGCAGCATCACTTCGGCTTAGAGGAGAGGACTCATGCTTTCTGATTAGCAGAAACAGAGGAGTTGCACTTCTCACCTCTGCAAGAGCTTCAGCTCCTGGGGTGGCTCCACAATCTTCAGTGACACAGTGCATGGTGCTGGTGGGTGACGGAGCAGACCTGAACAGCTCTCTTGTTATGGGACAGCTGATAACCTGGTTCCCATTACACTTCTTCTGCTTTTTATTTGCCTGCCCACCTGTACCTATTGACCTTCACTCAGTAATTCTTTTGTTACTGGGATCAGTCTGTTTTCCTTGGGCTGGTGATAACTCTCCTAGGTGTTGTGTATACTGACGTTTCTGAGGGACTTGTGAAAGTCCCGTGCACCTTGAGGTAGTAAGGCACGATTATGTGTCCCTTCCCTTGTAACATGAGTTCTTCCTCTTACAGGAAGCCTGATAAATGAAGAAGAAGCTATTGTTTGTTGTTGTTACAAAAGGCTCTTGAGATAAATGGGAATCTGGCACCAGCAATTAACTGCATAATTTCAGGAGGGTAACTGAAATGGTTGGAAAGCAGTTTTGCTGCTAATGAGTGCAATGAATAACTTCTGCCTTTGGTTCTTTTTCAAGGCAGTATTAGTTTGCTGGTTTTAACAATAAAATAGAGAATGCATGTGTCAGTGACTGATGAAGTACATTTTATTTTTGTATTAATTGACCCCAAAAAAGGATAGTTACAGAAAATTCAGTGCAACATCACATGTGATGTGTTGCTGGTGATAGGTTGCAGAAGTGACCTATGAGCAAGTCTGATGTGAGGGATGAAAAAGAAATGGAAAGTTTGGAGTATAAGAAGCTGACTTCATGACTTTTATCCAAAACCACTGATTTTCCTGGAAGTAATGTTAGAATCATATGGCATAGCAGTGTTGGATGATGACACAGTGATGCATGGCTAATCTTCCAGCCAGCCTGTATCACCCAGGCTATTCCAGCAAGTTTGCAGGACATGTCTAATGTTCTGAAAACAACCCTGAGCATCCCTGCATGTGATTCTCCGTCACCACCCCTGAAACAGAGCTGAGTTCCCAAGCTGTAACACGGCCTATCCAGATGCCTGTCTTTTCCCCGTTCATTTGAGCCTTTTCTGTTTGCAGGAAAATATATGCCTTCCCTGCATAGCTTGTGTAGCTTTATCCACAGTGCATACCTAATGCTCTGTGACAGTGTGGTCTTTGCTGGAGAAAGAAATGTTATTTGTAGTTTGGCAGTCGAGTTGGATCTGGCCCAGTTGTCTTTGTCTCTGCCTGTGTTATTTCTTTTGAAGTTCTTGGTTTTGGAGGGAGTCACTCCTAGAAATAAACTTGAACCTCTGGACAAGTTTTCTGTTGCTGAACATGGCTTTCCTGCTGACTTTTGTCTAGCTGCTGAGATCTCCTTGCAAGAGTTGTGAAGATCTAAGTGCAGTGTTTTCTGTCATCTTTCAAACTCTACCTGGTTCCCCACCTCCCATAACCCCCTGTTCTGCCCCATATCCTTGTCCCTTGTTACCTGCATCACTGCCTTGCCTTTTCATCGCCTCTGCGTGCCCTTGTCTGGTTTGGTTTGCTCACCACTTCATGTGCTTTGTTTTGTTGACCGCCAAAGCATGCAACCTGCAAGGTCTCTTGATTAATCCTGACTTTGCCTTTTAAAAAGAGACCCGAGATCTCAGTAACCCACCCAAAGAACTACAAAAACAAACCACCCCAAACAAGACAGACAGGAAAATATACAGTGGATCTTTCTGTGCTCTCATAAATAAAAGTCAGACAATCACATGGTCTTCTAAAAATAACACCCACAGTGAGCTTTTCAGTAGGAATAATACTGACCTAGTTTGCATGTTGCCCACATGCAAAAAATAAGTTGGTGAGGAAAACCCAATTGCCTGATGTGATATTTTCATTTGCTGAACCAGATCTGACTTGAGAGATGGCTAATTAGATCTTTTATTCCCCTCTCATCAGTCCCTCTGGAGGTTTCAGGGAAGAGGGGGAGATGCTCGCTGGCAGCATGGCCCACAGCAGTCGCTTGCTTTCTGCGTGGGCTGGACACGCGGTTTGTGCCTGTGTGCTGCAGTCAGTGACAGCCCGCACGAGCAGAAGTCTTCTTCTGTAGACTCAGTCCAGGATGTTCATGTTGGGAGAAAGGGCAGAATATCTCTGTGATCAGAGGATGTGAATTTATGTTTGTGAATTTAGCTTTCTGCCTCCATCTGTGAGGCAGAGCCAGATCAGAAAGATTTGGTATTGAGGGAGACCTCCCCTGGGTGCCTAGCTCTTGCCCACCCCGGGGACTCAGTCTGTGCTGCTGTCCTTGTCCCTGTGGCCAGCACTGCAGCACAGCCCATTGGTAGGCAGGCTTGTGTCTTGCAGTAGCCCCTGCCTGCTCCTTCTCATCCCACCCAAGGGGATGCTGCTCAGGGCCTGGACCTGGAGCTGCTCCCTGCGGGCAGCTCAGCATCAGCGAGAGCAGTGACAGCATCAGGCTGGCATCCCTGGCTGTGATGGACAAGCTCAGGGTCCCCTGAGCACCAGCCTGGTATCATTGGTTAATATGAAAGGTTTCTGGGCCCAGCTTATGGAGGAGCTTGCTAGGATCTCGAGGAAATGAGGAATGTGATGGCAGACAAAATGGATCAATAGCAGAGGCAGGAAAAAAAAGGTCTCTGAGGTCCTTACTCCAGGGCTGACCAGCCTTTCTGTCCGTCTGAACCACATACTACCATCATTACGTTATTGAATGCCACAGGATGTGCTTCCCATCTCTTGAAGATCGTGCAGATGGAGAAGTGTCCTGTGCGGTTCATTGGCAGGACACGGCATCGCCTTGTCAGGGCCTCCCTGGCTGCCCGGGGTGATGGCTGTTCGCTGTGTCTGCAGCTGGGTACCATCACCACCCAGCAGTGTGGGGCTCAGCAGACCTCACGGGCTTATTTCCTCTCGGCATGTTGTGAACCAGCAGTGCTTGATCCATCACGGCCTTGCTGCCAGCAGCCTGGGGCAGGAGCTGCCTCCGAGCTGCTGGGAAGCTATGGATGGTGCGGGAGCAGCAAGCTGGCCACCCCGCTGTGCGGTCCTGTCCTCCACGGCTTTGGCACATCCCAGCCTCTCCATGGAGCCGTGGCTGCCTGTCCTGTCCTGTGTGCTGAGATGAGGACTTCAGTCCTTCCCAGGCTCTGAAGTGAGAGCAGAAGTGTGTCGAGGAGTGGTGCGTTCAGATACGGATAAAGCTCTTTTGTGACTAACGGATGCCATCGCTTTCCCTCAAGATTATATCATAAGTGATACATGAATTTCTGACTCCCTGAACAACCTTGTTGCTGGGAAATGCTCTCAGTCAGGCAGAGAATCTAGGTCAGCTGTTCGTAAGAACAGATCAAGCCTTCGCTGAGCGCAGTGGACGAGCCTGCAGCAGGAGGTGGTTTTTCCTGGCTTGTTTTGTTCATAATGATCTCCGAAAGTTGTCAGGCATTTTGTGGACGGCAGCTATAGCTTCCTGCCAACAGGCTAGAGGCAGGCATTACCGATTCAGTGCATCGCAGTGGAAAATCAATAATATGAAATACTAATTGTGATTTTTAATATTTTTTTTTTTCAACCTAAGTTAGGACACTCAGTAGCGAAGATCTGTACCTATCTTCAAGAAAATATGATTTGGGAGGTGATTCGTTATGAAGATGGAGCTTATATTTTTTCTCTGATTCTGCACTTATAAATAACTGCTCTTACATATGGCATCTTATTATTTAATTGTATATGCAGATTAGATAGTCATTTACATGCTGTCATCAATGACAGCAACTAATAGCGCTGGCAGTTATTTCCAGGCGCATATGGTAATGCCAAAGGTTTTAAATATCAGTCAGTACCTGCCGTACATATCAATATCTCTCACCATCTCTTCCCTTCAAAAAATGTTGGAATAAATTAATATCACAAGGTACATCTGCTTCTTCTTGGAACTAGTTGTACCACGGCAGATCTGTTATATATTTTGTGTGAGACTGCAGTCCAGTTTGGAGTTCCTGATTTCTCTGTGTGTGATGGCTCCCCAAGACTGTGAAGCAAGAGGAAAGACAATATTAGTGAGATTTTTCTCAGTCCTGTTTTCACATGCAAAAGGGGGAGGGGGGGAAGGCAATTGCAGGCATGAAAGACTCAAGTCCCGCTTGTACAAAGTGGGATCCATAACCATTTTGGTCCAGAAGATATTTTACAGCTCTTTGGCTTTCCCTTTGTCGTTAACTTGTCCCTAAGTGGTTACCCAGGGTAGGGTTAGTAGGAATCCGGTCTAGGGAGTGCCCAGTTCATCTTGTCCTCATCAGCAAAATCAGTGCAGTCATCTTTTTTCTTGATGTGAAACAGCAGCATGAAAGCATTTATTTTGCTGACATTTTACTCAGTTTGCCCATCTGATGTATATTTAACTGGGAAGAGTGTGGTAGCAGCCAAGGAGATGTTGGTGAACTTGTAACCACTATTAGGCTTGGAAGTTCCTCATTAAAACCTTGTGCAGAAAATACCATTAAAACCCATTCATTCAAACAAACAAGCTCCAAGGCAGCTGTCTTAAAATACAATGATTCTGTGCTGTGTCAAGATCAGCTATATTGAATTGTTTTGTGTGATTTTCAGACATTATTGACTCCAAGGCGTTTGTTGTCATGTAGCCATGGAGCACACAAGCACCCCTCCACACCACTGTTTCCTGCTGACTAAAAAGATGTGTACTGCTAAGAGGCTGAATATTCTCTTCGAAACTAAAGGAAATAGTCATGTACATAAATCCTTTGTTGGAATGTGTCCTTAATGCTTTCATTAATTGAGTCTCAAGAGTCTCGGCTCTTGAGAGTCAGTAAATAACATGTGCTGGAGATCTAAGGTCACAACGGTATGGATAATGTGCTTGTTCAGGATGGGAAAAAAAAAACAGGTTCCTTTTTAAATTTTCTTGATGATTTAGAAAAATCTTTACAAATTACATAATTTTGGTTCCTTGAGGACCACGTCTTTCTCGTTTGCAGGGGGAAACTTGCTGTGAGCAGAGTGGTTCTGATGAAGGTGACAGAAATTTGCTGGCAGTCAGCGCTGTGCAGCTCTCGGGAGCTGGGGTAGTATCTCTGAGTCTTTATATAGCACTCCCTCCACTTTGCTGAGAAGTGGGAAGCAACGGAAAGAGGAGATACATCCTGATACTGGCAGCAGATGAATGCATTACAAATACTCTTCCCTTTCCTTTACCTTGCCTGTATCTGATGTACACCCCCACACCATCCCCCCAGTTTTGCCCGCTTCTTGCTTAGTTGGTATTTCTTTCATTCCTGTAGGAGAAGAAGGAGTCAGAAAATGTTGAAGACTCTTGGGGAGCTTCCACATCATGTAGCAGTGCTGAATTTTCTAGTGTCACATTTCCTCTAAATGCTTTTCTGGTTTTGGAAGGAAACACAGGGGTGCAGTGAAAATGTTTTATCACCATGTATTTGGGAGGCCTGCTCTTTGTTCAGCCTGAACTCACACTGATAAAAAATTTAATGCTCTTTGTGCTCATGCAGAGTTCCTCCCCAGGGTATTTTTCTGAAACAGTTTCAGAGGATGATTAGCTCTCTCCTAGGACCTTTTTGGGTTCCTTTTGCTGTAGCAAACCCCTCACTGTAGCTAGCTAGCTCCAGTGTTCAGAGATTGCAAAAATCTGTTAAAACTGACCTTTTTACAGTGTGACAGGGGATCTTCTTGGATATCCTGAGCTTTACCAGGGCTGGTGGCTAAACCAGCTCCTTGCTCATTATGGGGTGGGAATGGACTTCTTAATGCAGACTGTCCAGAAGTGACTGTGGGAGATGATAGGTGCTGAGCCTTTCTGAAAATGTGATTTATTTACATAAATATGAAAGCTGATCTCTTTTCTCTCAGCTCCTCTCCTAAATAACCTGTCTGCCATGTCAGAGTGTTCAGCAAGGATAAGGGCCCTGAGTTGTGTTGTTAATATACTCCATCCCATTTAATAACTCCTTTGTCAGTGCATGTGTGTGGTGTGTTCCTGCCTTAGTTTGCAGCTAGAGATACCTGCTGTGAATGTTGAATGAAGAAATGGCTGAGTATTGATCTTGTGTTAATATTTAAATGTGCCCAGCTCCTGTCTGAGAGGTCTCGGCGTGTCCTGGAAGCCAATCTGTAGTTAAGATTTTTAGCCTCCAGATGGTGTCTGGCAGATGTGCCTGTGGAGCCATGTCAGTATGGTGGGGTTGAAACACCAGAGACTAGAAATTACACAATCACTGGCTTCTTGTGGCAGCAGGAAAAACACGCAAATGATGTAATATGGATTTTCAGTCCCAGATCTCTGCCTATGCTGCACCGTATAGGGCTGTGGGCACAGATGTGTGTAGGAAGTTTCCTGCAAAGTCGAACCTCGAGTTTTTACTGCTGGAAAGAATCTGTGTAAAAATGCACAGAGAAATCCTGTCAATCTAAGCCAAATGAAAAGGCTTGAATAAAATAATTTTAGGCTTGTCTCTGTCCAAATGGAGATAGAATATTCATAACAAAAACTTTCCAAAAAAGCTCCCTCTGGATAAAATCATGGATCATGTTGAAAAGAGACATGGTGGTGGCTGAGGTAGCGCATTCTTTGCCACACTAGCACACAATCTCCATAATTTATTTTTTTAAAAAGCTCTTTCCATTCCAAGGATAGCAAGCAACATTTAAGTTGTAGTTTTTCCTCTGGCAGACCTGCCCCTGGAGCCTTCCTTGGATAAGTGTTCAGATAGTGCTTAGGATTAGAAACCAAGCTGTTGGGTGGCTGCTCTTCTAGAGATGTGATCGGACTGACAGCCCGTAGCACCGCGGTAGTTTGTGTGACAGAAACACTTCCCTGAGCTGCTGTTCGGGACTTGGGCTTTCCAGTCCCTGAAGTGATGACGGTGGACCCTACGCAATAGGAGATAAGGCATGAAAAATTACCACTGATATTTTTCCTTCATGTGTTCTGGATCCCTTCTGAGGCAGAGAGGCCAGGTCTCCTGTCCTTCAAGCCCCTCCTTGGCACAGTATACTTTGCAGTTTGGCATGGGGTGTATGTTGTCTATATTGTTTGTATGGAGGTATATATGTCAGGTAAACACAGTCAGACAGTATCTCTTCTTCACCTGCTGCCCACGCAGGACTCTGGAGGCCCTGGGCAGACATAGATTTGTTCAGCCTGCCTCACTTTGTGGCCCTGATGTTTTCCATGCTGGCTGCTTTCACCGATAACTTGTTATGGTTTTGAACCCCAGGCTAGTTAATAAAGTTAACTCTGTCCCAGCTGAAACCAGGACATTTGTTGTCCATGGAGAAATTGGAAAATAGCCCTCACACCTCTACAGAACCCTTATGTGCTGCCCAGATGATGTTGTAGCAAGCAGCAGGGGACTTTTATCAAACCGGGGTGCATGTTGCGAGGGGATGAAGCCCGTCAGCTCTGTCCCCTCTCTGACCTGCGTTGACGGGCCTCCTCCCCGCCACATGTCCCTGCAGGTGCCAGTGCCACGCTGCGGGCTGCAGCCCCCGACCCTCCACACCAGTGATGCCAAACCAGCTGCTGGCCTCCTGGCAGAGCTGGGGGCACAGAACCCACCTCCCGCTCTTCCTGCTGCCAGCTATCTCTGTGCCTCCCCAGAGCTGAATATAACCTAGCTCCAAACAGGGCCTCAGGTCTATTAAATATGTGAAAATTAACAATTTTGCTTTGAAATATTTTATCTTCCTAGTGCTTGGTTGAACCTAACCGCCTATTTTTGTGATCTGGAGAAATTCTTTTTTCAACCAGCCTGTATTGTGTGCTGTGTACCCTGTCTGATGGATAATTTTTTCTCACTCTTCCACTAATGCCTAAGGAAAACAGAAGGCAGTTACAGTTTGTGCACTATTCTCAGTCCTTGCTGGAGGCCTGCGGGGCAAAATCAGGAGGTGGGAATTCCCAGCTTGGTCTCGGTTTCTTTACTGAAGACTACGCTGCTATTTCAGGAAGTATTGCTTTATTCTTCTCTTACTATGTGGATAGGATATTTTTCAGGCAGGGATTTTTAGGGTCACTTTGAGCATCCCTGTGGCTTGGCTTTCTACAGTTCATCTTTAAAATTTTGGGGGTTGTGTGATTTATTTATTTATTACTACTATTGTTGCTGTTGTCAAAAGGGGAAACATCTTCCTTAAAGCCATGCTTGTTTCATTCTGGAAAAAAAAAAACCAACCAGAATTAGGCAAAATCCCCAGGAATTAGCTAAAAATGTTCCAAAGGAACAGCAAAGTAGGTTACTAATTAAGTGAAAATTGAGGTCAGTTTGGAATAGGGTGCTCCAGGAGGAAAACAGAGGCAGCGTGAATTGTACAGCAAGTCCAAACGTGTTTTGTTTCAGAATTCAGGGCAGGGGAAGTGGCATTCAGTTCGTTGTGGACCTTAGTCTTAGGACTTTAATGTGGTTTGTGAAACTGCTGGGACCCTGCAGCCTGTCTGTCTGTCAATCCATCTGTCTGTCCCCTTGTAATAATCTGAATTGCTCCAGTTTCAGACAATTCCAGAGCAGGAGAGAAGTCTCAGATTAACTTCTGTGATGAAAATCAGTGGCTGAGCAGAGAAGAGCTACTCAAGCAAGTGCACTCAGTAAGAGAAAGGAAGAAGACTCCTTCTTTTCTTTTGCTCTGACTGTGGCTGTTGGGCAGCAGTGGCAGCTCCAAATCAGCTCCAACTTGCAGCTCTTTTGCCTGTTTGGGGTAACACAGGTGTCGGGGAGGTAAGGGGGTGCAGCCTGGGACAGGGAGGCACCGCAGGGAAGCAGCTTCATTTCAGCTGTTGCTATGGGAAAGGTTGCTTGTATTAAGTATTTTTGCTGCTTTATTTACTCTCGCATGCATATAGGTTAGCTGAAGAGTAAACAGGGGATTTGGTGAGCAACAGAGGCAAGGAAACCATGTCTGTGTACCTGCCGACTGATCTGCCGGGTGGAGTCTCTGATGTCTAATAAAGGCTGAGTTCATGCCATGTTTTTTCCTCAGCAGGAGCAGTGAAGGTCTCTCCTCAGCCATATATTTTCATGAAGTGTGTAAGGATGTACTATTTTGTGTTTTGGTTAAAACTAGCTTTAAAATTGGTTAAAACTGACTTAAAACCCACTCAAGTGCATTAGGGCAGGGGATCAGATGAACCCAGAGACGCATGCAACCTGTGGCTGCATTGTCTCATGTCTTTAGCAAATGGGGTTATCCTTGGAAATAAGAATAAATATATGCTTTCTGCAGAATGATAAACAACTAATTTTGCACAAATAACAAAGTCGCTTCTTGCATATGAACATCATGGCAATGCCAGCTGCAGTGTCAAACTGGGGGGGGGAGGGTTTTTTTTCTTTGTTTGTTTGTTTGTTTTCTCTCTCTCCAAAAAGTCTACTTTGCTTATAATACAGACTGGCTGTTCTTTGATTGCTGATGAAGTCAAAGATGCTGCATGTGGGTGGAGGAACACATTGTCAGACTACAGCATAGCTTCACAAAGTGCTTTTGCATTAATTTATGTCCTAGGGAACCACCACGCTTCTGTGCCGTATGCGGAATGTTTTATCATCATAATTAGCATTCTTTTCTGCCATCTTTCACACCTTTGGTTCAGAGTGGTGGAGAGTACCAGTGTGTTCTAGAAACAGAGAAGGAGGTAAAAAACCACCAGATTTCTCTCTCCAGATACTGCAGATCCACCCTGCCTGTTAGGACTCAAGTGTATTTCATATAACAGATGCTACTGAGCACAAAGTTTCCATTGTATCTGCCTGACTGCATTTATGTGGAGTGCCTGCAAATCAAGCACGGGCATCACTGCATTGCTGGAATTAGAATATTAATGTAATGGAACTCTTGCAAAGTCATTTCATTTGAAGTGCTGATAGTCTGACTTCATCCGATTAGCATCCAGACCAAACAGCTATTGCTCCAGTCAGGCACACAATCCACTTACTATGAAGAGATTTTATCTATATAGGCAAAAGAAATGAGAAGCAGCAAGATAAAGAGTTAAGTCAACAGAGAAACAATATAAAAATCTATCCAAGATATTTGCTTGTTTAGTGAAAAATCCCAAAGACAAAGGAGTTACAGGGATAGAAAGACAGAGTCTCAGTGATGTGGGGAGGCTGTGGGCTTTTCTAGGAGCTCCGGGCAATGGGGGAACTCCTGAACGCTGGGGATGTTCTCAGAAGACAGAAAGGTGAAGGATTTCCCTAGATAACGTCAGACTGTGGATAAATAGAGGCATTGAATCACCAGGAAGAAGGAGATTGTGGGGGCGGGCATCCAAGAAGTGCCCTTTGAGGAAGAAGGAGGTCATTTGGTACACCTGACAAAGGAGATTGTTCAGAAGCAGAACTGTGCTTATTACGGTGCTGTGTCCTTGTGTTTTCCTACTGCCCTTCTTTCTGCTTGGAAGGATTCCCCTTGGGTGGAAGGGGCAGGTGAAATGGAGCAGTTCCCTGATTCCCCTGCCCAAAATTATGGTTTTGGAAAGCAAACAATCCCTTTGCATTATGCTAACACTTGTTGAAAGACCTCTGGTCTAGTTTGATCTTGACACTTTTCAGCTACTCTGCTGTGAAGGTGTAGCTTCACCAGGGAATTTGCTTGTCTAGGCATAAACCATTCATGGAAGCACTGCAGTAGAAGATGTTCCTAGAGGTTCAAATCATCCTCATGTTTTCGGTGCGAAACTTTAGCCTGAGCAGTAAAATAACATTAGAGACAGAGGAGAGAGACCTGTGCACCCTGCATGTGCTGTTAAGGCACACAGACCCAGAAAAGCAGGCTGCTGGTGGCCTTTTGGCAGCTCCTTTGTGGCATGTCCTCCCCTGGTACAGTGCGTTCCCCCTCAGGGACCCGGTACTTTACTTCAATCCTTGCCTTTGGAAAGTAGTTGTGGGCAGAGGTATGCAGAGCGGGTGACGATGCATTGCTGCTCCCGCTGCAGCAGGAGGGATGGGGCATCACCTCATGCTGCCCACGGGCTCAGTGCCTGTGGTCAGAAAGGCTGTCCCCAACCTGCTGTCCCTTTGTAGGGTGATCAGAGCTGCCTGCTCCCCATGTCAACCGTGTGCATCGCCCCTGGTTTGTGAACCAGGCAAAGGGAGAACAGACGAGCCATCTGGGTGGTTGGTGCTACAGTGCTCATATAGGATGTGCCTTGAGGGCACTCTGATCTGGAGGAGTCTCTACCATGGCTTTGATTGAGTGGATCGGGTGAACCATGGACTAAGAGACAGTCCTAGCCTCAGGAAGTCTATCCATCTCTGCTCAGTCACTGCCTGCTTTCCAGAGGCTCACATTGTATTCCCTTGAAAGAAACTTTCTGGGAAAATACAGCAATTCCCATGCATCATGTTGCCCCAGTTTAGGGCATCATCTACAGTTGTAGTGTGTTCAAAATCTGTATGCTGCAGAGAATCTTGCCTGCAGGACTGGCACTTTGACATCCAATTTCCTTCCACAGAGAAGTCTGGGGAAATGGTTTTTATTAGATCTGAGCTTGTTGGAAAAATGCTGATGAAGTGAAACATAAACACATTGTGTTGGAATTTTCATGGGAAAATACTGCTGAAGGATTTCAGCACGCCTGGAATGCATCTCTTTGGTACTATCCTTCTCACTCCATCTTGTATTTATATGTAGTGCAGCTGTAATATTCCAAAGGAAATATTTTAACTTTAGCCAATAAAAAATTAAGGTCAAAATGGAATGTACATAAAGCCTCTAAACTTTCAACTTTTTTCACAACCTGGGAAAACACTGTATTTTGCAACTTCAGTATTTCCTACTGGCAACAGCTCATATGTATGACCACTGCTGGAATTTCTGTTTGTCCTTCCAAATAAAATGTATTTATTTCATCTTCCCAATCATTATTAATGAATCAAGTGGCTCCATGATAACATTCTAGTGGAATTAAGAGCTGAGTAAAAGAGCCAGAACAACATAACATTTACTTGGTTTCCAAGTAGGAAACTAGTGGAATTTTACTGTCATGAAAATGTAGAAAATCTTGGAAGAAACTGCAGGTGTTAAAGCCAAGAAAGATGAATGTACATATTCAGATTAATCTAGATGCTGTGTGGAAAAATTGCCCCTTAAATTCATACTCCCCCAAATCATTCTTGAATAGTGTATGGTTTTGAATCTGTACAGCTTGTAGTGGCTAATACAAGACTCTGTCCTCAGCTGATGAAAATCCTCAAGTTCTTGATTTCATTTTTATAATAATGGAATGGAGAAATATAGAAACAGTTTGTAACTATCTAGCAAAGAATATGGTAAGAAGGGCATTTCAGCTTATCTCCAGGTGTAGTGTCTTTCTCACAGCAGTGCAGGGACTTTTAAAAAATCTATTTTAAATATGAGCTCCTGGAGTTAAATGATATTTTCTATGTAGGAATTTGTTCTGAGATTTATGGTCAGAACCTTTAGCAGCCCTGGACTTGACAATATGGTCTTTGCAGTAAGTGGGCGTAAATCTCCTTTCTCTTCACTGCAGAGGGTGGCTGGTGAAGAGACCTATATGTGTGAACCTACACGTATGGACACACACGCACATGCCCACTTTTGTGGTGGATTGCTGTAACGTTATGCCATATATATATGTGTGTGTGTATAAATATAAAATAATATATAGTAATGTATATAGTTTCTAGAAAATTGCCCAATCCAGAAGGCGGAGATTGCTCTTATCTCCTCTGAATGGGGCTGCTAAAACAAAAACCAATGCCTGTTCGCCAGGGCTTTACTTCCCTGTTGGTTAACACTAGGCTTTCTGGGAGGTGGGGAAAATTTTGGCTCCAAAGCCAGGCGTGATCTGCTTGCCAAAGAAGAACTCAGGTGCAGCCAGGGCACGTGGGATGGGTGGAAAGTGATGTGTGCTTCATAGAAACTATTAATAATCAACTCCCTTAAACTGATAGGATTGTCATCAAAATAGCTGACAGCATATGGGAATGTTTTAGTCATTAAGAAAATGCCGAAAATTCCACGGGCTTTCCCCCAGTGCTTGTGGTTAGATTGTGTATGAGGTTTTTCACATTATTTTCTTAGAAGAGAGAGATATTACATAAGAAGGCTGGCAGCCTATAAAAATGCCCTCGCCCAGCACAGGCAGGAACCAGGTTAGACTTCTTCCAAGGTGGCTGAAGCCTGTAGCTGTACAAAAAAAAAATAAAAATCTGGGGAGAAACTGGTTCTCTGGGAGACAGCTGCTAAGATCACCTTGCATACAAGTGTTTCTAACGTGTTTTTTTTATTTTTTATTTTTTCCTGTTAGTATTCCCAGTTGGACAGAAAGCATCTGAATCTGCTGGTGTCATGAGGAAGATGAAATATTCCTGGAGAGCCTTGGTGGGAAGAGGCAGCAAGTGGGAGAAGATGCCTGGGGAAAGCACAAGGATGCTGCCCAAGGCTGTGCATGAGGAGAGAAAGAAGCAGGAAGTGAAGAGGAGAGGGAAACTGAAAACCATGGCAGGCAAATTGCTGAAGGCTGTGGCTAGTGGGAAAGAGGTGGTGGAGAAGGCTGGTGGTGAGGACGTGGGAGGGAATTTGCTGAAGATGGCAACCAGCAGCAAGGAAGTGGAGGGAGAGACGCCTGCAGGTAACCTTGAAGTTATCTCTGTGTCCCATCCTGGACCTTCTCTGCCTCTCCCAGCCCTGCAGGTTCTTGTTTTCCTTAGCTTCTGGAGTAGGTGCTTTACGTTTTCCTCCTCCTCATCCTTCACCTAGTTCTTGTCCCTTCTGAACTGTACACTTGCTCCTCTGAAAACTTCTGTATTTCACTTTCCCATTGCCTCATGAGTATTTCTCTTTGCTGTTCTTATTTTCATCCCTGCAAAGACTCCTGATATGTCTTGTGAGAAGGATGATGTACGTGTGACTGACACCCTGTCATGTGTGACCGTGCTGTTCATCCATAGATGGGCAGGGAGAAGTAGGTTATACAGGGCTAAGTGTACCGAGTAAACTTTTCCTATATGTTGCATGTATCGAGGTAGGAGGAGTGGAGCTGCTAGACCCCTCCCGAGCAGCTTGCCCATTGCTTTGCTAAAGATCCTTGCATCAACTCTTCTCCATTTTGTGTCATGTTCCTCCTTTCAGTCCTCTTTGATTGAATTCTTACACACAGATGAGGTGTTTTCACAGAGGAGAGTTAGGACACAGGTGAAAGATAATGGAAGCTCATACTCTTTACGTGCTTCACTCTACACCCGAAGCTGTATCCTGAATTGATTTCAGAGTCCCACTGCTTCTGTCCTTGCTTAACTTTCTCTACATTCTCATGAAGTTTGATTTTATCTCTGGGCTCTACTCCAGATACCTTTGGGCAAATCTTGTTAACCCTTTGTTACTCAATTTTGTAATCTGAAAAATGCACAGGAAAAAACCCACAGCTTGTGCAGCTGTTGTGAGATCACCTTTAACCCTTAGTGGTGGGCTGGGTGTGATGGGTAAGACACTTTGGAAGCAAGCAGCAGTGAAAAACTTCTCCTTCCAGATTCTGGACGTTAAAGATTTTGTAACTGCCTTGACAGGGTGTCTAGCGATTAGGGCAATGAATCAGTCCCCACAGCTTCTTGCAGATGTGGAAGTCATGGGGAGTTACATGAATCCCCTTTGCTGAAACACTGTAGATAGGTAGCCCACCTTCTGATTTTCACCTTTGGGCAAAAGAGCATGCACAGTTGTTTGGTCTATTTAAAAAGCCCTGGCAAAGTGAGGGCCTTAGACTGCACTGAGCAGACTTGGTCTACGATGAGAGCTCACTGGCAGGAGTGAGACCCTGTGAAGCCATGCCAGGCTGTGAACAGGAGAGAAGGACAAGAGACTTTGCAGCACTTTGATCCTGCCAGGGTTTCTGTAGAGAAGACAGAGGATTCCTTCTTAGCTCTTGGCTCTTTCAGAAGATGTCCTTTCACCAATGCTTTTGTTCTGGACAAAAGATACTTCCCTTAAGGAAAGATTGTCATTAATGAACCTGTGTTGCCCACAAGAAGAGGTCTACTGGGATGGTGACAGAAAGCTGCAGAAGGCTAGTCTGCAGGCTTAGTTAGCCTGGAGGAGAAAGGATGAAAGAAAGAAGGGAAAGAAAGTGCTTGTGCTGAGGAAACTGAGAGGTGCTAGTGCTAGACCTTAAGTGAGATGACCTTGAGTAGATCCTGAAGATCTGGGATACACATGAAGTACATACTTCAGTACTCAGATATTAAAGTTATAGGTCCTGTAGAGGAGTGAACAAGCATCAAGTTGTCTTGTTACTCTATGTTGCAGAGGAAACCATCTGTGGATTCATTGAGCAAGGGAAATTTTTTGAAGCTTGTGATCATATTTATGATCTGGAGCATTCTGGAAACGATGGTGTGAGAAGGTCTGAATCACTTTATACACTTCTGGCTGAACGAATGTGGTCTGTGGTGGGAGAAGCTCTCAGCGGAAGCGGTAGGATGTTCCTGGAGCCGTTGCAGTCGGTGGGGGAATCACTGAAGTGGGAGAAGCAGAAGGAAGCAGAGTGGCTTGGCAGCAGCCAAGAGACAGAGTCTGTTTCCACCTGGAGTCCAAACTTCTGGAGGAAGGATCTGGAGGAAAAACTAATACAGTACATGATGGCCCAGATTCCCCCCTTTGGTTCCTCTAGTAACACAGAGGAGATGGCACTAGAACAGCATCTGAGTCAGCTGGAAACGACGTTTCTCCCCAACCTGGAGCACAGAAGTGGTTTCTTCAAGGAAGCAGGACTGCTTGGCACCTATGCCTGCTGCTGTCATGCCTCTTTGTCTTCTCACCTTTCCACGCTCACTGTTAGTAACCATTTCAGCTTCAGCCAATGTCTTTTAGTTTATGAATGGGGCCTTAAAATGTACAAAAGGTATGTTTCAAGGACTTATTTTTATCTAGATTTTTTCTATCTCTGTGTTCTTCAGTTCTGCGCAAGATCCCTGCTTCCTGTTAACGCAGTGATGCTCAGGACTCCTGCTGAGTTTAGACTTGCCCACTACCTGTTTTATTTTCTGTGCTCTCAGAGCCTTTTCTCAGTGCAGCACTACCGCTTTCTAAATCCTTAGTACTGGGCTCAGGGGCTTACCTGAGTTAGGCAGGTGTTTCTCAGATGGACTCCTGTTGGACATGCACAGTGTCTTGCTTTCCTGAACAATTTCTTTTCTCACATTAAGCCTTTTTTAACAGGGTCCATAATACTCTGATTACTCAAGAATAATTTTCTCTTGCCTTTATGTCAGCATTATCCTCTGTGGACTCCTCTTGTCAGCTCCTTGGTTCTCTTGCTGCTTTGTCTGGCTTAGTAGTTTGACCAGTTGTGTCCATATTTCCTGCATTAGTGTTCAGATGGCAGGAAAAACACATAGCAGATTGCTAAATTCCTGCCCAAGTTTGGGAAAAGGGATGTGGCTTTCCCCATGATCTGAAGAGTGGCACATCTGGGACCTTTTGGCCCAATGTCAGTTCAAAGCCTGTGGTTGTCATCAAAGCCTGAAGCTTTCCTGTGATTCCTTTTGTGTGACAGTGGCAGAGGAGGTGTTTGATTCTCTGTGTCCATGGTTACTTTGCTACTTAACAGCTCCTAATAGTTTTCAGCCCTTTTGGGTTATTTGATTGCTTCCATCCAAGCCTAGAGCTTCTTTGTTTCTGGGATTAATTACACGTGTAAACCCTTGATTAGCTCATAAACGGTTCATCAGGTGAGCTCTTCCTCTCATCAGCTCCCAAAGGAGGGAAACAGCCTAGTCGGTACATGCTGGTGCATCGTGTCCTCAGACACATGGGAGATGTGTCCAGGATTGTCCCTTCTACTACTGCTTTTACGGGCTTAAAAGGATAAAACTTTGGTTTTAAAGTAATGGATTAATGAAATACTGAAAACTTATATAAAATTGTAGGTGAATAATTATGTAATGTAAATATATAATGAAAAACTCAAAGATAGGAAAAGATGTGCTGTGCAAGTGCTGAATGCCTTCAAGAAAAAAAACCAGCAAGAGCAGCCTGTATTAGGGTCAGAAAGTAGTGAAGAAAGTGGAAATAAGAAGCGCAAAGATGCTAGACTTAACTGTTTGGATTTTCCTCTCTGAATACAGTTACAGCCTTAAGGAAAGCTTCTGTGTAGATGCAGTTGTCCTGGTATATAGCTGCCTTTTATTCCATTCAGAGAAGATATGTGACACTTGTAAAATTGTGTCTTCATGGGAGTGTGTTTGGGTGACTCTGCCCAAGCCTCAGAATGAATTCAGCAGCAGGACTGAGGGAGGGGAGAGGGAAATGGCAAGCAACACGTGCAATTTGGGCAGCAAATACAGTTGGCAAAAGGGCATGATAAAGATCATCTACGGTTCTGTGGCTGCCCCAACCCTGCAAACCCTGCTGGGTGCTTGCAGGGCACTCCGTTTGCTCAGCATGGGGCCGTGGTGCCATGCGGGGGTTGCTAGGTGGGTGTCAGACTGTGGACTAGCGGGATGCTGCCCCTCTGGGTGAGCTCTTGTTTCTGTACACAGTGGCAGCGAGACGTGTCTGAGAACCATGCAGACCTTCCAGCAGAGCCTTTCTCTTCATGTACAGTGTCTTGTGTGGATTATTTTGAAGACTGAGGAAAAGTTACTTGCAGTCGCTCGGGTAAGGACTCTGGAGTTTTATCCCAATCTGCCTGTCTTATTCCTATGGTTTTAAGATAAGGAATGCCTTTGTTAAATTAGCTGCTCCCTTGCTAACTGAGCCAGGTCTGTTCAGGTGTGTCTGAGCCCCAAAGTCTCCATCTTGGCCAAGTTTCGTTGTGGAGCCCAGGTGTGAAGATTCATGAGCATCTTCTGCCAAAGAGATGCTTCCCTGTCCTTGCTCCTTAGCAAAGAGGTGCTGGGACATTTGCAAATCTCTCTTCATCTCATTGCTGCACCTTCATAGTGCTGCAATCTACTCTGCTCAGAAGCCAATGTCTCTGGAGGAAAGGGAGACTATGGGTCAAATCCACTTCCTTACTGAGGGTCATTTCAAGATGCTGTTCATCTTCTCTCCAGCTGTTAGTGAGCCCATAGTGTGCAACAGTTGGGGGTTTTTTATAGCCCCTTTGCCTCGGCTGTGCAGGATATTGAGGCTGCTGGATTTGTCTGTATGTGTACTCCTCACATCCCTCTCCAGCCTGCTGGACTGACACCGCTGTGGTTATAGCAAAGATTATTTCCAGAGCCCAGCATGAGAAATCGTGCAGCTGGTACACACCCTGCACAGCCCTCCTGTAAGGTCGGAGCAGGGCATCCTGCCTTGAGATCCCAGCTCCAGGGCTTTCTCAGCAAAGCTCCCCCTTTGAAGAATGCTGTCAAGGCGTGTAGAATACAAAGGAAGCAGGGAAGATGTGTTGTAGCAATGGGGAGCTCCAGAGGAAACTGTGTTATTTGGAAAACTCAGCGGGACCTTTTAGATTCAGCTAAAGACAAAATGCAGCAGTAGGAGTTATCACACTCCTCTCTCTTGCTTTCCCTTTCCACCAGCCCCCTGGGGAGCAGAGGAGGGGAAAATCCCTGGCCAACTGCTGAATCACCCCAGGGAAAGTACTCTGAATTGCAGAGATTTTCCTCAATACCCTACTCCCTGAGGGAGAACACAAAGGTAGTCACAAACATGGGAGTAGAGGTGCCAGCTGGTGACAATATACTTAAAACCTACTGATATCAGTACTTAACATTAAGCATCTTTATGGGCTGTTTCTAGTCAATTACCCTGAGGAAGACCACATGTTCGTAAGGTCTGTTTTTAGCACATATTTCAATGAAGGAAATTACTTTACTCAGAGTAGTGCCAGTGAGATTATTTTAGAGCATGTCAGATTCATATTTAACTTTTTTTTCAGTTTCCTCTGATGTTATAGCTGGAGAAAGCTTTTGTTTAAGCTCAGGCTTTCTGCTTTCCTGATACACCATGTGCTGAGCAGGCTCACCAAGATCTGGCAGTGGTTATGAGAGCTTGTGCCACGCTGCCCTGAGTTGGCTGCATTTTTTCATGGCACCTTGAATCTGGAAGCATCGCAGCTCTACATGGTGCTGCATTGTAGACAGAGAACAGCAGAGCTGGGGTTGCTGGAGAGTGTAGTACAGCAGTGTCCCAGCTTGCTTCAAACCTGGCCAGTTTAGGACCAGATCCAAGTTCAAGCTAATGAGCTTAAGTGGACATGACCTGACTCCATATGGAAAAATTATGGATGTCTCTTCACTCAGCTCAGTGGCATAGCTTATAAAACCTGCTTTATCCCTCTATTTCTTTTTCCAGGATACTCCAGCCCATCATTATTCCAAATATACAGGAAGCTGCTATTGAGCAAATATCCTGTCCGTTGTCTCTGAGTGATTGTAATATATAATTGTGACTGTAAGTCACATGATGTGGGTTTTGCCACTTCAATGGGTGACTAAATTTTTCTAAATGAAAAGAGACTGAGCAGAATAAGCCATGGCCTGCTTTGCCTATGAATACCGGGCTCATCACTGGGATTGCCAGTGTGATATCGCTGATAAGTGCAAACTAAAAAGCACTTTAAACAGAAACAAGTGATGAGAACTGTGACCACATCTGAAGGTGGTGAGAGCTCAGACACCATGTGGGGTTGAAACCACTTCCAGACCCTGTCGCAGGGAACCCAGCCAGCTCTGTATGCAGGCAGTGTTCCCTCAGCCTGGACACATCTAGGGCAAGGGGGCTTTGCGCCTTTTGAGGTTGCAAGGTTGGTGAACTGGAAATGATGGTGCCATAGACTGGATTGTCAGTGCATCACCCCTGTCCTTACTGTGCCGGGGAGTTTGACATGAGCGCAAGGCAAACCTTCCAGCATGACGCCAGGTATCATTCTGATACTGAGAAGTGGAAAATGAACTTTCTGTCCACTGCTTCTGCAGTCTTGGCTCAAAACTGTCTCGTTGTCCAAAAATGGAGATGGCAGGACGAGACAAGAACATCTGGACAAAAGCTTAAGGATGGGTTAGACTGATCTGCAAATGATCACTTGGGTCTGTGTCTTCTTCCCTCCCTCCATTTCTCCCTCCATTTTTTCAAGTAGATAAAAAGAGGACTGAGAAGTTCATGTGCTTTTTTTGGCCAAGGACCTGCTGCTGCCCAAAGGAATGAGGCGGTTGTTCTGCCCACCTGCCTGCCAGTTTGTCAGTAGTGCACCTCCACCTGCGTTGAGCATCTTAGACAATTTTGACTGCACTTGATAATGATGTAGAGCTCTCAAGGATGTTAAATTCTCACGTATTTTAAAACAGTAGCTGGACAGAATCTGGAATCCAAGTTATAACTCAGGTCCTTGTATTTTCCAAGAGGAAGTGGCTGGCCGGGCAGTCAGCACTGGCAGGCTGGCCATCTGTGGATCTGAAGCTTTTACAGCATGGGGTGCCACATCTTAGGCAGGCAGGGAGGGACAAGGAAGAAACTGGAGGTTATTTATGGGCCTGTTTGTTACAGCAGAAATTCTAGTCCTCGACACACTGGAGCTTTGGTGCCTGCGGTGCTGGTGTCACCACAAGAGCTACAAACAAGCAAGCTCATGCTATTTCAGACACATCGTCTGGTCCAAAGCAACTAAGTACTCTGGCTCAACAAGTTATTGCCTTGCAGTTACTAAATGCATGCTTTGTCCCATTGGGGAGTAAGACCTTGATGTTGGCTTAAGCCAACACATTTTACTGTGCAACTGGAGCAGGCTAGAAGTGTTTGTGCAGCTCAGCTTGGATGTGTTATATCAGCACATCATGTTCACACAATTGCTCACAGTCAGGTGATGGCACTCGAGAGGATAGGAATTTTTCTTGGGTTGTCTACAGCTGCTTGTTTGTCTTTGATTAACACTTTTCAATGAGTATGGCAGGGCAGTTGTTTTGAATATACTTTTGATGAAATTCTTCAGTGACAGCCACAAATTTCCTAGTTCATCAGCCAGAAAAGAACAAAGACAAAAATGGAAGATCAGACTTTACATTCTTTCTGTTTCCTTGGAGGAAGATGCAGAAATGAAAGAATAAATAAGTGAGCCAGGCTTCTGAGTTTAAAGCTTCTATAAAGGTCAAATCATGTTTTAAGCAATGAGCCCTTTCTCTGCAGTGTTAGTTTTGTTTTTACAGCCCATTCAAACTAACATAAGCCAGCCAAGTCTTGGGAAATTTCCCATCGTGCAGCCTCATGGGGCTCATCTCCCCGTGACAGTAGCTCTAAACACTAACCCAACTCCTCTTTGCCCTCACAAGTCCCTGGCTCAAGTGAGGGAATGCTTTTAATTAGCACTGACTGGTTTATGCGGGAGCTGGTTGGAGCTAGGAAGGGTGGAAAATCTCAGCTACAGTAGCTGGCAGCGCAGCGTTGTGTCTAAGCGTTGTTTTGCTGTGTGGGTGCCTTCATTTGAACTAAGCTAACTAGGGAAGACTGTAGATAACCCAAGCTGACACTGGGATGAAAGGAAGCTGCAAATCATTTAAACTCAAACAAACAGTGTAGAACAAAACAGAACAATGTTATTAGGTCAGCTGGAAAATAGCCAGGCTTTGGGTTAAACAAGATGGCCAAAAAAATAGAGGCAGAAATTTGTCTAGTCCAAATGCATAACGAGAGGCTGGGAAATCTAACTCATTACAAATGACATTGTATCTCAACTGTTCTTTTTTCTTTTCTTTTAATATTTAGAAGGAAGTAGGGAAAGCCCTGAAAGAAGCCTTTGATATTGGGAAAACCCCTTGTGCAGAAGCTGCAGTCATTGAGGTAAACGGGGGAACTGAAAAGCTCTCATACTTTGGGGCAGTTGTATTTTTGCACACAAGTACTTAGGTAAGACCTAGCTTTGCATGTCTTGAGCTAAGCTTGATGTGTTAAAAGCTTCTAACCTAGCTGCCATACTTAAACTGCATCTGTTTGCTCCCAAACCTGTTTTTGTGCATATGTAAAGGAAACTAAGCTAACTGAAAGAGCATGAGCCTGACATTAGCTGATTCAAGCTGAAGTTGCATTTTCATACCTGGATTTTCATATGACCTTTTGTAATGTCATGGTGTGTGTTAATCAGTCTGCTCTATGTGAGTCTGCAGAGTGCTCTTATAAAAGCAGCGAGACTTACTGAGCCATGGCAGATCCCTACATGTGGCAGTGCAAATGCAGGCACCTTGCTCTGTGCTTATGTGCTGGGTACAGCTCTGACTGCTGCCTGATGGGTTAGGCAGTGCCAGGGACCACTGCAGAGCACAGTGAAGCCGGGTGCTCGAAGGGCATTGCAGAAGCACGCTCTGCTGATTTATGGGCAGTACATACTGTGGCCGGNCTCAAGGATGTTAAATTCTCACGTATTTTAAAACAGTAGCTGGACAGAATCTGGAATACAAGTTATAACTCAGGTCCTTGTATTTTCCAAGAGGAAGTGGCTGGCCGGGCAGTCAGCACTGGCAGGCTGGCCATCTGTGGATCTGAAGCTTTTACAGCATGGGGTGCCACATCTTAGGCAGGCAGGGAGGGACAAGGAAGAAACTGGAGGTTATTTATGGGCCTGTTTGTTACAGCAGAAATTCTAGTCCTCGACACACTGGAGCTTTGGTGCCTGCGGTGCTGGTGTCACCACAAGAGCTACAAACAAGCAAGCTCATGCTATTTCAGACACATCGTCTGGTCCAAAGCAACTAAGTACTCTGGCTCAACAAGTTATTGCCTTGCAGTTACTAAATGCATGCTTTGTCCCATTGGGGAGTAAGACCTTGATGTTGGCTTAAGCCAACACATTTTACTGTGCAACTGGAGCAGGCTAGAAGTGTTTGTGCAGCTCAGCTTGGATGTGTTATATCAGCACATCATGTTCACACAATTGCTCACAGTCAGGTGATGGCACTCGAGAGGATAGGAATTTTTCTTGGGTTGTCTACAGCTGCTTGTTTGTCTTTGATTAACACTTTTCAATGAGTATGGCAGGGCAGTTGTTTTGAATATACTTTTGATGAAATTCTTCAGTGACAGCCACAAATTTCCTAGTTCATCAGCCAGAAAAGAACAAAGACAAAAATGGAAGATCAGACTTTACATTCTTTCTGTTTCCTTGGAGGAAGATGCAGAAATGAAAGAATAAATAAGCGAGCCAGGCTTCTGAGTTTAAAGCTTCTATAAAGGTCAAATCATGTTTTAAGCAATGAGCCCTTTCTCTGCAGTGTTAGTTTTGTTTTTACAGCCCATTCAAACTAACATAAGCCAGCCAAGTCTTGGGAAATTTCCCATCGTGTGGCCTCATGGGGCTCATCTCCCCGTGACAGTAGCTCTAAACACTAACCCAACTCCTCTTTGCCCTCACAAGTCCCTGGCTCAAGTGAGGGAATGCTTTTAATTAGCACTGACTGGTTTATGCGGGAGCTGGTTGGAGCTAGGAAGGGTGGAAAATCTCAGCTACAGTAGCTGGCAGCGCAGCGTTGTGTCTAAGCGTTGTTTTGCTGTGTGGGTGCCTTCATTTGAACTAAGCTAACTAGGGAAGACTGTAGATAACCCAAGCTGACACTGGGATGAAAGGAAGCTGCAAATCATTTAAACTCAAACAAACAGTGTAGAACAAAACAGAACAATGTTATTAGGTCAGCTGGAAAATAGCCAGGCTTTGGGTTAAACAAGATGGCCAAAAAAATAGAGGCAGAAATTTGTCTAGTCCAAATGCATAACGAGAGGCTGGGAAATCTAACTCATTACAAATGACATTGTATCTCAACTGTTCTTTTTTCTTTTCTTTTAATATTTAGAAGGAAGTAGGGAAAGCCCTGAAAGAAGCCTTTGATATTGGGAAAACCCCTTGTGCAGAAGCTGCAGTCATTGAGGTAAACGGGGGAACTGAAAAGCTCTCATACTTTGGGGCAGTTGTATTTTTGCACACAAGTACTTAGGTAAGACCTAGCTTTGCATGTCTTGAGCTAAGCTTGATGTGTTAAAAGCTTCTAACCTAGCTGCCATACTTAAACTGCATCTGTTTGCTCCCAAACCTGGTTTTGTGCATATATAAAGGAAACTAAGCTAACTGAAAGAGCATGAGCCTGACATTAGCTGATTCAAGCTGAAGTTGCATTTTCATACCTGGATTTTCATATGACCTTTTGTAATGTCATGGTGTGTGTTAATCAGTCTGCTCTACGTGAGTCTGCAGAGTGCTCTTATAAAAGCAGCGAGACTTACTGAGCCATGGCAGATCCCTACATCTGGCAGTGCAAATGCAGGCACCTTGCTCTGTGCTTATGTACTGGGTACAGCTCTGACTG
This sequence comes from Syrrhaptes paradoxus, assembly GCA_013400615.1. Lineage (NCBI taxonomy): Eukaryota > Metazoa > Chordata > Aves > Pterocliformes > Pteroclidae > Syrrhaptes > Syrrhaptes paradoxus. Next base: position 231,128 of record VZTO01010482.1, on the reverse strand, counting down.
CTGCCCTGATGGGTTAGGCAGTGCCAGGGACCACTGCAGAGCACAGTGAAGCCGGGTGCTCGAAGGGCATTGCAGAAGCACGCTCTGCTGATTTATGGGCAGTACATACTGTGGCCGGAGGGTGTTTGGATCAAGGCCAGCAGAATGCTTAAAATAAATTCTGGAGTTTATATGTGGATTTAAGTGATGCTAGAGATCAGGGGCAGGTCGTGGGCCAGTGTGGCTGTATCTTTCTTCTTGTGCTCCCCTCTCCACTGCCACCACCCCCAGTGGCAGTCCTGTTTAAGGTCATGAGAGAGGCAAGTAGCCCCATGGTCCTTTGGGATGGCAGACAACCTCAGGCACCAGATCAGAGGCTGGCAGTAGGCATTGCAGATCAACAGCAGCTGACCTTCCTTGCAGCTTTAGCTGGTAGAAAATGGCTTTTCTGGCCCAACTCAGACCCAGGCACCACCTGCAGGGCTCACAGAGGAGACTGCTCCCTCCTTGCCTTGCCCTGTGCCTGTGGGAGCAGTGATGTACTCAGTGATGGACCTGTGCTAGGGTGGCTTATAGCTACCAAGGGGGCTTTTTATTTTTCCTGCTTCAGGCTGACAGAGCAAAGATTCCTTAACGGGACCAGACCAAAGCCTTGTTTGAATGCTGTGGTCCTCATATCTGCAACGCCTGGCCATCTTTCAGCATGAGTGGTTTTGCTCTGCTGTGTATGTAACTGGCAGGCTTGAATGCTCTGAGGTGGGTGATGGAAGAGCCTGGATAAATAGGCAAGCCTTATGAAATTACTGCCTCCACAATTTTCTCAGGCTGACACTTAAAGATCAGATAGAAAATCAACAAGGTGTCATGGAAACTCATCAGCCACAGTTTCCTGACACTTTGGGGTGGCACGTTTTATCCTGTCCCTTTGGGTGAACTTTGACATCTGTTGTGCGCAGTGGAAAAACCCATTCTCAACATGAGTCACCCTTTGTCTCCGGCTGACGCTTCCCAGAGCACTGGGAGAGCACAGCCTATGAGTCCATCTGTCTCCTTTTATCCATCTGGCTCTCCTCCCCTTGCAAGCTTTTGTTTCCACAGAGCAACTAATGGGCAGTATTAAGTTGCCACCTGCTCAAGCCTGCCCAATATGGGCTGGATTTTGAGCTGTCTGGTACAGCCCACCTCCTGCAGGCACCTGGGCCACCCAACCGGGGTCAGTGGGGTGAAACAGGCACCGTGGAGTTTAACAGACATCGCCGTGTCAGGAGTGAGCAGTGATGGCTGGGAGGAAGACACCTGTCTTTTTCAGACATCCCTGGTAGAGACCCTGGCAGTGGCTCAGGGCAGGCAGTTAGAGCTGCCTGACCTTTTTTTTTTTTTTTTTAGTGGCTGCACCCAAATTTATCTGCAAGGGTGAGTCATGCAGAAGCACAGGTGCTCCCACAGCTGGCAGGTCTTTGTATGAGCTGAGCTGCTAGGCTGGATATTATCTGCAGGGTCAGGCTTTCCCTCAAGCGCAGGACCTGACTCCAGGCTGTTGACTGCAGTGAAAGCAGCAGTAGCAAAGGTATAGGGTCAGGCATTAAAATCAGGCTCCTAAAAACCAAAACAGAAGTTGTTGCCTAGAAGGCAGAGGGGTTTGCAGTGGAGCAAGGGATGAGATGTATTCCTGTTTGCTCCATAATGAAAAATGACTTTGGCCTGTTCTCCTCTCATGCCTTGAAATCCACAGATCCTAACAGAGAAGACGGAGGCTGCCTGGCGTGTCAGTGAGAGCCTGGGGGAGAAGGTGGAAGCTGCATGCCTGGAGGAGTGCCTGAGGTTCCTGGAGAGGTATGAGGGATGCTGGTTTCCTCCTTGGCATGTCCTCAGTGCTCAAAAAAAGAAATAATTGTGAAGTGACTGGTGATGCTGTGTTCACCTGGATCTGCTGTTGCCCCTCTTTAATTTGGTGGCTGTTTCCCATCAAGCTGTTACTGGCAGGGGACAGTGCTTTGCTGATGTTCATGTGCTCAGCATTTGCTGTCAGAGTAAAGCCGAGGGAACAAAGTGCACCTGGACTTGTAGGGAGAGGTTAAAGCCTTGGGGGATGTTTATTCTGGAGAGGCTCAGACTTTAAAAACAAGCAGAAAGAGGGGCAGCCACATGGCCATTGCCCAGGCTTGGCCCTTCCTACCCTGGCTGTGCTTCCCAGCACGGTGCTTTCTGCTGGTTCCCTGGGAGGGTGAGGACCCCTGCTCCGTCCTGCTTCTCAGAGGGGGATGAATGTCTTCTTCGCATCTTCTGCCCTTTTACCACTTCTTTTGCCTCCCACCACTACTTTTTGCTCTTGGGCATCTCCCTCCCTGTGTATCCCCCTCAGCAGAAAGTGCTGCTGGCTGTAGATGAATATTTAAGGAGGTTTGATTTAAGATCCTTGGCCCATCACAGAGTTGTCCGGGAGCCATTTGTGTGACTGAAGCTGTGACAAAGCAGTCGATAGACTTTGTGGGTTATTCATACATGCTGAGGCTTTATTATGCAGCTTTATTGGCAAAGCCCGTTACTTCCCAGAAGCAAGCTTTGCAGCAACAGCAATGGTAAAATGAACCTCCTGCCTCTCGATGCCTAGCAGTGGCACCCAGGCAGCTTGAGGGCTCTCCCTGTGCTCTTCCTCTGCTTTTTTCCTTGCCAGCTGGGCAGGACAGAGACCATCTTTGTCTTGCTGTGGATCCTGCCTTGGGGAGTGAAACTGTGCATGTTGAAAAGACAAATAATCACAGAATATTTCTCCCATTTGCTGCTGGGATAACGCTGTCAGAGGTGTTACAGAGGACAACAGCTTAAGGACATGTTTTCCTGTTTGAATATAGCTATGAAAATGAAGTAAGAAGCTTTTTCCAGCTCGATGGCTGCCCTGGGATCTGCAGCAGCTTACGAATCCTGGAGAACTGCTGCATTCTCAGGTTAGAACCAGACCCTAGTGGCTTTGGGGGCAAAATTATATTTCTCCTGTCTGATCTTCTTTTAACTCTGCTATGGGGTCAGCCTTGCCTCCAGCTGGAGGTGGTTGTCCAACCCCATTCACACCAACTCTTAAGCATGGAGGAAGCCAGCTGCAGTCAGCAAGACACCTTCAGAGCTGTCCCAGCTGCCCTGCAAAGAGAGGGGGCCAGCACTGCTGTGTTGGCAGCCCAGCGCTGCTGCTTCTCACCTGCTCCCAGGCCCTGCAGGTACAGAGGGCATAGCCTGCAGTCCACCATCTCGCTCTTCCTGGTGCCCATGACTCTGAGCAGGAGGCAGGCAGCAATGCTGTGTTGCATGTGGGAACATTGTCCTGGCCAGCCCTGCCATGGGTTGTGATGTGGTTCCTCTCCCTGGCCTGATTCTCGCTCATTAGGAAAGCCTCACAGACATTGCTAGCGCACTTCAAGGTAAGCCCAAGCTTAAGTGCTTTGCTGAATGAAACCCAGTCAAACATGCCAGGCTTTCCCTGGGGTTGCTAGGAAGGATGGAAGCAATAACGCACAGAAGGGTGGGGGAGGCTGCTTGCACCTACAAGCTAATTTGAGAAGTGCTTGCAGCAATGGAGGAAACAAGGTTGCTTCTTTTCTTCCTGTGTAAAATTATCTAGGGATCTCTGGAGTCAGCAAAACACCCAAATTCAGCATATGCACAGGGCTTACTTGACATCAGAGCCTTGCGTTGAGCCTAGGTATCTGTTTTGTTTGTTGTATTTGCATATTGCTGATGCTGGATCCTAGACTGAATGCTTAGGAGACTCTTTCATGTAATTCTGTACAGTGATACTGAGAATGAAGTTATACACTGAGCTTTTCAGAAAGTAAAATGTCTGCTTTCAAGCTAGTGATCGTTTTAGCCAGGATTTGCTGACTTGAAGGCTGTTCTGATGGAAGATAATTGTTTGTCTTGTATTTGTAGGGTGTTGGAGGCACACAGGTTGCTCACCCAGCCTCTGTTTATCAAGGCCACTTCATGCTTACTCACTTTTGAAAATACTAGAATTTTTACTTATCTAATCTCACTGGTGATGGTTGCAAGTGGCAGTATCCTAATGAGGGCTGTCCAAAAGATGGGTGCACATATGTGGGTCACTGGGCTAGCCCTGGGCCTGAGCATGTGTCCATTCAATTACCCAGGCAGTTGTGTTGGTTACTGTAGGAAGAGTTTTGATCTGAGAGAACAGCCTGATTTGATCTGATCAATACTTTCCATATCCCTCCTCTTTTTTTTTTTTTTTTTTTTTTTTAACAGGACTGTCTGGCATAAGCTAACATACATTTGCAGTGCCAGCACTGGTCAGGATGTCAAGGTAAATGGATTTCTAGACAGGATGGAAGATGAGATTACGGAGCATTTTCTGCAGACAGTCACTTCTAAAGTCAAGGTATGGGAGACCCATGTTAACAGTGAATAGTCCCTTCCAATCCCTAACATTCTGTGATTCTGTAAACTGTAGTGCAGGCATGCACTTCACTCTCATGTCCTGATTTGGAAAAGGTGAAACCATAGTTTGATTGTCAGGCCCAGTACCCTCCTCTGCCTTGGTCTGAAGCTGTGTATTGACAGCTCCATCTTTTCCAGTTTTTGGGATCCCAGTTCCACTGTTTGTAGTATTTGTTGTGCTACAGATGGTACCACATCCTGCCCCATGGCTGCCAGACCCCAAGGGTTGAATTTTGCCTGGTACCTACACATCCCCAGGAGCCGAGCATCTTCCCAGGGCAGTGATAACTCACAGAGCCCAAGGCTGCGGTGGGTAGTCAGGATGTAGAGAACACTGACCAGAAATGTATCCCTCGCTTGGGATAAGTTCCCGTCCCTTCACACTTTCTAATATTAGACCATTAGCCAGACAGCCACTTTCATATCCTGGGCTCCATGTCTAGATAACACACAATTGCAGGCTTCTAATAGCATGTGGTGCTGTGCGTTTCCTTGGAAAGCTCCCCTGGGCATATTCAGGCTTATTACACAGGCTCCCTTGAGCATGCTGAAGACAGCAAAGGGAAAATGACAAAAGAAACTCTAGCCACACTGTGCAGTTTTGGTCTCCAGAGCTCATTGCCAACCTGTCCCATGGGACAATGCATCAAGACAGGAGCTGGGGGGGGGGAGGGAACAGGAGACCTAGGGCTCAGCTTTTCAGGCTTTCTCTGCCTGTCTCGACACAGGCTTAGAATCATGAAAGACAGAGTTTATCCCCTGCCTGCCTGCTGAATGATCCTTATACTTTCCCACCGAATAAGAGGCAATGGCCATGCTGGGAGCAGGATGCCAGAGTGGAAGGGCACAGAACACCTGGCTCTTCCTGCACTCCCTGTCCATAGGAGCATGTTTCACCTAGTCCCTGTATTAGAGCTATTGCTACCCACTTCTTGTAGTTTTTTGTCTTCCAGGTTTGGGCTTAAGAACTTAATACATCCTTCCTAAGTTTGAATGGATTCCTTCTTTCATGTTTTGTTTTTCTTTGAAATGAAGGCACAGGATGCTGCAGCTCGTGGAGGAGTCTGTTTCCAAGAGCAGAAAGAACAAATAATCTGTGTCTGTTGTTTGTCTGGTATCTATGCATGTGTGCCCTTTGACACTGTCTGTCTCTCTTCCTCAGGGAACACTGAAGGAGCATTTCAAGAAGTGTGAAAGTGGTTTTGACCACATCCTTGAATCCTTAAAGCAAAGCTTTTTGGCATTTGGGAAGAAAAAAACAGACACGTATGAGGTAAAAGATAAGTGAGTAAGTAAGAATAAGATATTAGTGAGGAAATCGCTAACACTAGGCCTTGAGCCTCTGGATGGCACAGTAATTAATTTGAACATTAAACCAAACTACAATTTTGTCTGCTGCTAAAAGGGCTTTTAAAGATCTAGTGCCTTGCAAGAGGGAGGGGGCCAGCATTAGGAGGTAAAGATGTACCACCTCACACCATTACGAGGTGAAGATGCATTGCAGAAGGGATAGGTTGGGTCTAAAAGCAGAGCCACACCTTTAAAGAGCTGGATATCTTCTTCACTGTGACAGCTAGGACGTTTCTGTAAATGCAGCAGAGAAACCAACAAGAAATGTGGAAGTGGAATGTACCTCCCAAATACAGAGCAGGAGCATTGGGCCATCTCTGATCCTGCCACTGGCCCAGTACCATTACACTGGAAATCTCAGCTTCTAGTGTGCTTCAACTTTAGTTGTAAGGGATATTTATCCCTTTGATGGAGAGAGGACATATTGAGAGGTGAAAGGTCCAGATCCCCAGACGACATAGTCTCCCAGGCAAAGTTAAATATGCCAGGGTTGGTAAGCAACCTCACAGAGTACCTAAGATTTTTCACCTTTACAGTAGCCTAAACAACTTGTCTAGAGCCTCACAACACCCTTGAGTCTGGGTCTTCAGCAGTGAGATTGGTACCTGGGGTGTCTTCTTTTGCATGCTTGTTGGATTTGCTGCTACTACCTGTGCTGCACACATCCCCGAAAGCACTTTCTCTCACCCTCCCAGGTCTGCAGGCTCTTTGTCAGGGCTGATTTTAATTAATGTTTTGAAATGCGGAAAAAGGTAATAGAACCAAAAAAATTAGGAGCTATTCTGCTGTTGTTCAGAGACTGTCACTGGACATTATGTCACATTAGTGCTGGGGCAAGCAGCAGCTTGGCGGTGGAGTGCTGTGCCAGAGCTGTCTGTCTCTTGCTTTGTCTCTTTTGGATGGGGCTGGGGATTTCCTGTAGCTTTGGGCTGCAGCCTAAAACTGCTCTCATTTCAATTGCTAATAAAAATGTAGTTTCTGTGTAGCAGCCTATTTCCCCTTAGAAATGCTCACTCTCCCTCCCACTTCAGGCACCACATGGTCTCGGCACTGGGGTTTCTCAGCAGGCAGTGGGTGGCTCAGGGATGCCCAGGTTACTCCTCTGTGCCCAGCCATGGCTGTATGCCCAAGGGTATGGCCCTGGGATGTGTCTAGTGAGGATGCTCCAGGAAGCCTGGGTCTGGCTTTGTCTGTAGTCCAAGCTGTCCCCAAGTGACACGTTTGTCAGCTTGGGGCTAAGCCAAGTGTCACTGCTGCTATGAAGCATGGGTGGCCTCTGGCTCAGCTAACAGGTCCCATTGCTTTTGGTCGGATGTCTCCACACTTGTGATCAATGTTTATGTCATCCACATATAGCTCAGAGGTACTCCGTGTGTTAGACCAAGTGTTTTAAAGGGATACTTAAGCAGAGAAATGGGGTGCCCATCTGCATGGACCCTGTATACCCTGTCTGCAATGGTCAGAGTCCTATAGGTATTGTCAGGTCCTTGCTCAGTACAGGAAAGTTAATTTGGTCTCTTTGTTCTGGAACAGGCCCTTGTCAAGGCTGTCAACGTCATTATTATTACAGAATATTTGCAGGCCCTCCTGACCACTTCCAGGAAACCATCTTCTGTGCAGAGGAGGAGGATTGTCAGCAAGATAGAAGAAGATCATAGGATGCTGCAAACCATCTTTAAAGAGTGCTTAGTAAGTCTTTGATATGGTTACTGTTTTGCTCTCTGTCATCAAGAACAGTAACAGCAGAGGAGGGGGCTCTGAGAGCAACAGAAATGCTTAAGAGGTTGTGCCACCAGTGGTATCCAGCTTCACAGAAATGACAATCACATGTGCTGACGGCCCTTCTGATCTGCCAGAAGCTGTTAGTTTATAGTTTTGAAATGTGTGACTAGAGGAGGCAAGATTCACACTCCTGCCACTGAGATAAGAATGAGGCATGATCCTCTGAGTTGGTGAGACAGCTCCAAAGCTGTCAGCTCCCACAGACAAGCCTTTGGTACATGCCATGGGGGTGCAGAAGCAGAAAGCAGCATTCCCCCCCAGTGCTGTCCCTTGTGCCTTTGGGGTGATGAACCAAATCAGCTGCTCCACATCTTCACCTTCTTCGTGAAAGATTGCCCCATATGCTCCTCTTCCCTGGGGCAGGGGGCTGTGTTGTTCCCCCTCCATCTGGCCTCCTCCCTCCCCGCAGGCTCTTTGCAGCCCCTCAGAGCTGGGCTGAAGGCTGCACGAGCCATTTCCCTGTGCTGCAGTGTTTCCTTATGCGTGGAAACATGCTGATGCTGTTGTGGTTGGTGATGGTTGCAGGGAGGAGTAATTTTTTTCTGCAGGGATAGACACCTCACAGCATTAGGAGGTAAAGAGGCATTGCAGAAGGGATAGGTAGGGTGTAAAAGCAGAGCCACACCTTTAAAGAAAACTTGTGGACAAATGCTAGGTCTGATATGCAGAAGCAACTTCAGAAGCTTAAAAAAGCCTCTTTGCTTAATTCATAATCCGGTGTAATTGGCAGTGCCACACATGGCATCTGCAGATGCCACCAGGCTGTCACATGGGTCCCTTGATTACCCAAGGGCAAGCAGCAGCCTCTTCTGGGGCTGCTCCAGCCAGAGAATTGCTGTCGTGCTGTGGCCCCTGGCACAGCTCTTTTACAAATGCAGGCTGAGAGTGCTCAGGCATTGTACTTCGTAAGAGGCTGAACAATTGCAAAGGTAGTCTGGTAACAGGACTCAGATGTGACAGAGCAGTTAAAAAGTCTCAGTTTTATTGGTTTTAATAATTTCACAAAATCTGAGTCATTTTAATGACTTGCAAATTTAAGCGCTAGGGGAAAATCTGTTTTCTCCCAGACAAGTCCCCCTGCAAGTCATTTGTCAGCAATTCTCACTTTGTCCAAAGAATAAAATGAAATCAAGGCTCCTCTAAAACCCTCTCAAACCCATTACAATTAATGTATTAGTTTCATGGGGGAGAGCTGGAAACTGGCAGTGCTTTTAGCTGAAGACCCACCTCTCCTGGAGTGATCAATCACAGACAAGTCAGTGCTTTGAGCAGCCAAGCCATTGGGAATAGCCGGAGGATTCTCTAATCTTAACTCTGAAGTTGACCAGTAATGCTGTGCTCAGCATCAGCTTTGGATGTAATGTGCAAGGAAAGCTGATTTTATAGTGTAAAGGAGACACAGGAAATCTAATTATCTACTAAACCCCTAAATTCATCTTGGGTGAAAAAAGTCTGCATCTAGTTAGCACTGTTGCCTTTGCATCCTTAGTCTGTTCACTTTCTTATTGTGGGAAAACTGAAAACCTCGGGGAAGAAATGCATAAGCGATTTGCAGGGGACAGCCTGATCCTCAGTCGAATGAGGTACATGGTTATGCATGTAAAATATGTAACTCTACTGCAGACTGAATTTATCTTCCAGTTGCTGCGCAGGCTGCACCTGCTCCCTGCCCTGCTCTGCCCTCTCTTCAGGCTCTTCCTTCCCCTTCGTCCATAAAAGCACATTAGGAAATCCCTTGCTTCTCTCCTAACAGCAGCACGCGTCAAAGGCACTTAAGCACTGCTGACAAGGCACCTCTTTTTTTGTCCTTTTAGATTGCAGTTTGTTTACCTCTGGCCTTGCCTGTCTATGTAGTGCTTAACTAAATCTGACATCTTCAAATTAATTAGTATTTTGTAATAGCGAGCTTGCCAAGTATGAAGCCGTACAGTATCGCTGTGTTCAGAGCTGAGTACAGCTTGTGCACTGCGCAGAGCTAGACATGCTGTGTCTGCAGTGCGGAGGAAGAGAGAGAAGGCTGTCTTTGAATATTACTAGTATTTTTAATTTATGTTCAATGCAGAGGTGGGCTGCACCAAGAATGCAGCCTGCTGTTTCTAACGCCCCATGGAGACCAGGGGAACCTGGGCTTCTCCTGCCCCAGTTTGTCAGCCTGTTCTCCAGGTTTGCTTTGTCACAGAGCCTCTGTTGACGTGATGGCATCAATAATTCAGGGAAGCAATCATGTTACTGCACCAATGAAAAATGTGAGCAAGACCTGAAGCTCTCTCTTGGCAGTTCATCTGCATTCTGCTTCCTCCGGCTTTGCTAAAAATGCTGTGTGTGTCCTGATGAGGCTTTTTTCTTCTGTGTGCTCTGGTTCAGAGGGAGCTGACCATATGCAGCATCTACCAGCCATGTCATGTCCTTCACAGTGTCCAGCCCTGCTTCCCGTTTTTTCTATTTTTTTCTCTTAGAGAATCTGTGTCCCCTCATCTTTCCCACAAGGTCGCTTGGCTGTCCCTGGGCTTGCTCCAGGGCAGCAGAAATGCCATCATGTGCTGGCCAAGAGAGCTTGTTTTCACATAGGTACAGAGCTGTGGTTACCTGCACTTCCCAAAGGGTGAAACAGCCTTGAGAGGACAGATATATAGGGGAAAATGAGGAAAAAAGGAAATGCAGGAGGAGATTCTGTGCTGCTGAAGGTACTCACCCAGCCACCCTGGAAGCAGTCTGTGGTTGCACCCCAGTTTCTTTTCTCCTGCCCTGGAGGGAAAACCAGCTTCCGTGCATGCACAGGCAGTCCTGCAAAGCTCTAATGCGTGCAGTGACATCCCCACTCTGGTATGAGTCCAGCTCTTAGCATTGTATGCTGCTTCCCTTGCTCTGAACACACCTTTGCTTCTCTCCCCAGGGTCCTGCAGCTGTTCCCCTCAAGGATCCTATAAAAGCAATTTTAGAACTTATTCAAACTTCTGATGCTGAGGGGATGAAAATAGCTCTTCTGCCCCTTCTCAAAGAATTTCCTGATCTAAGGTGAAGTATTTTATCGGTTTGACTTATATAGTTTCTTAGTTTGTGTGGGTTTTTGTTGTTGTTGTTGGTTTTTTTTTTTTTTTTTCCCACCAGAACTCCTATAGCAATTTTAGTCCTGCAATAATTTCTCTTTGCAGCATGTTGGGCCAGGCACAGTGCTTACCTTTGAATGCACTTGATCCTGCCTATTTGCAGATGCTGATTAACATGGTTTATAACTTTGCCAGACATTAGCCAGTGGAGTCGAAATGTCCTTCTGTAAAGGTGAAGGATGGATGAAATGGCTGTCAATAAAGCAAGAATGCTGTGGAAAAATACTACCAGAATGGACAGCCTACCAGCATGTGTGTGCCAAATGTAGGTTTCAAGAACATCCTTAACTCATGCATTTCCTAACTTCCAAGCACTTGGCTTTTGGCTTTAACACTTGACCCATCTTTTTCGAGGTGTAACTATATTTCCACAGGTGTATTCAGCAAGAATATACACTTCAATTTCTCACAGGAAGCTGTTAACAGAAATTAAACCCAACTTTTATTAGGAAGGTGACATCTTAGCTAACTGATTTTGTTCCAAAGTCTGTGGTTTATTACATCCATCATTTGTTCTGAAGTCTTGTGCTAGTGACTATTTTTCCAAGCTAACATGATTACAGTGTAGACCTCTCTGTCACAAGATGCTGTGAAGACCAAAAGTGTGAATAGCTTCAAATGGGGAGCAGACAGTTTGTGATGGATAATTATTTCAGTGCCTATTCAGCATGGCAGTCATGATATAACCCCCAGTCCCTAAACTGCAGACTGCCAGAAAAAAAAAAAATCAGAGATCATATTATGTTTGTTGGTTTTTTTATTTTCTTTTCCTAAGCATTTGCTGCTTTTGAAGATGCTTTTGAGCTAAAAAGCTGCTTATCTGATACAGCGTAGCAATTCTTATTCTCTTATTGCATATATATGCATATATAAATATTAATATACATTACTATATATTTATATACATATATGTATACTATAGGAAGTGTGTACAGGAAGTACTCAGGGGAGGTCATCCTAGTGTGAATTCCCATATGTTTAAAACTCTTTGGGTTGGATGCCTTTGTTCATCAGAGTAATTAGTTCTGGCCCTGCTCAGCAAAGCAGTACAATCTAGAATAAAAATCCTATAGCCTTCCAGATGATCAAGAAGTACCTCCATATGGGGGGAGAAAAGATACCAAAAACGCTTCCAAATGGTCAAATGCAGAATTAGCCCATACCTCTTATGGCAGATACAGACCTTTTTCTGGGAGAAACCCGAGGCGAAGATTTCCACAGTTTCATGGGGATGCTGTGTGCACTGGGCTCAGGACCCACGAGCTCAGCCATACCCCACACAGCTCCTCTTGGCTAGGTGGCCACAGGGTGTCAACAAGCAGCTCAGCAGATTCTAAGCCTTGGGCTGGCTCAGCAAAACTGAGCAATAGGAAGCAAGCTTTTTCCCTTGACTCGTTCACTGACCTGCCTTCTTATCCTTTTGGAAAGGAAGGAACATCTGAGTGCAGTGCTGGACATCAAAGACTCGCTTAGCCGAGAAGACAGAGCTGCTCTCTTGAAGGCATTTCAAGATAACTGCAGGGAATCAGAAACAGAAGCAAACTTGCTTTTTGCAGATATAGAAGTAAAATCTAGAAAATACAGACTCTGTGGCTACCTCTGCTGTTAGCAAAGGTAGGTGTATGTTTGAGCATGCTTGTGCATAACACGCGTACCTGTGCAGGCATAGTCATTCCTGCTTTCAGGAAGGTGGAACAACTGTGCTGTAGCATCACCTCCGCAAGGTCGTCACTTCTGTATACACTGGTTTTACTTCCTCTCTGCCTGCAAATTTCCACATCATGAAGCATGATGTTGTAGGCAGTGCAGGGCGCCGAAGGCTTAGATGTGTGATTCAGGTCACAGCAGGGACAAAGGGGAAGGCAGGGCTCTTCTTCCCAGTCCTTCACTCCTGTCTGTGTGTCCCTGCAGCAAGGTCTCTCTGCAGCATCACTCCCTCCCAGCTCTTACCTGTGTGCTTGGGCAGAGCCTCCCAGGCAAGCGCTGCTGCTTCCTGGCAAGGCACCCTGAGGGATTTTCTACTCCATGGTCGCCCTGCTTTCCTGGTGCAGAGGGGAGGGGTATGTCAGCCCCTCTCCACGAGAGCTTTACTAATTAAACTGGGCTCGGTCCTGTCCAGGTGACTGTGCCATGCTGCGGGCACCAGAGACGATTGTCCCCCCTCCATGCTCACAGCAGCAGCTGGTGGCAGAAGGGAGGAGGGGTAAAAGTCAGAGGGATGGCTGTCACTCTGATGTCTTAAATCCCTGGAGTGAATTGCCAGGGCTCATCTGGAACACCTGTGATCTCCTTCCAGGTTTCCAAGGGATTCCTTTGCAGCTGAGGATTTTTTTTTTTTTTTGGATAAGCTGCAGCAGATCTTGAAACTAAGCAGGTACTCATGGTTTAAAAATACTTCTTATTGGAGAATGTGCAGCTGTTTGCTTCACTTTAAATAATCTGCAACTTCTTTTTAGCCTGAATTTGTCAAGCTCCAGCTCAGAGCCAGAGAATTTTTTTTTTTATCCTTGCCAGGCCAGAGCCCTCAGCTATCAGAAATAGTCTCCCTCGGTTAATATTTACAGATTGTCATCAGTCACCTTCTGCTGGATAAGCTGAATAGACTGAGTGTCTCAGGTTGAGAAGCACAGTCACTTTCTACCTCCTCTGCCACTCTCCGGTGACACCATTTATTTATAGTTCCCCATGTTAGCAGATCAGGGACAAGTTACACAGGGCTCTGACCTGGGGCCTCCAGGCACAAGCAGGCTGCAGGCTCTACCCTGTTAGCAGGGAGAGAAAGCAATTAGAGAAACAATTAATAAGCACACAAACTTTCACTTCCTAATGAAAACTGAATCTGATATAACGAACTGGCCAATATAACAGCCACCCACTTTTATACCCTCCTTTAAAGAAATTACCCACAGCAGCACCTTCACTTTAGAAAAGATATTCAGGAACAGGTTTTTAAAACATTGTAAGTTACTTAATCTCCTGTTTGCTGAAGTCCCCTGGGTAAATGGGCTCCAAAATCCCAGAAGACTTGTCTGTGTCTGCAGCACATGTGTGCAGTACAGGTTGGTAGCCTCACGTGTAGCAGTAATGGTGAAATCGGTGTTGGGATGTGCTCAAAGGGACATCACCTTCCTCCTTCATCCCTGCCCTGCAATGTTGCTGCCACGCGCTGGGGTGTGACCTGCAGGTACGTCAGGAATCATCTGCTTTCTCCCAGCCAAGAAAGCAACAGTTGTGTACGTTTGTCCCTTCTGTATGTGGAAGTGGGAGCACTTTGGAAAAGTATTTATCTTGGGTTGATTCATGCTAGCATGAAAGGATCTCCCAGAAGAGGCGTGAGCAGGTTTGGCTGGAGTGGGCAAGGAGCAGCAGGGATGCTGCCCACGGCTGTGGGCCCATGGATTGTGTTAGCCAGAGTAGCCCAGGAACTGGAGATTTACAGCAGGTAAATGTCGAGAGAGCTTCAGGCAAGAGTCTGTGCATAGAAGGGATGTTTTCGCTGTTTGACTCTTGCACGTGTTCTGACAAGTGCTATTTCATTACCCAGCTTTTTTCTTGCTTTCCCTCAGGCCTGCTCTGAGAAACATGAGGTCTCACTCCCACGTGGCAGCATCTGCATTCACAGCTCCTTGAAAGCTTCAGGAACGCATGCAGCCGGATGCACAGAGAAGCCTGACAGCTATGGAAGACACAATTCCTGCTCTTTTGCAGGAAAACAATGTGACCCAAGTCTCAACCTTCTATGCAAGGTCCAGGCAGAAGAAGAATGGGATATGGCAGAAAGACATTCCTTCAAAATTCCCCAGAGATTGTTGCTTAGCTGAGTCCTGGTGGTTATTCCCAGGATGTGGCACAGTGGTGTGTGGAGGAGGAGGAAGGTTCCCCCTTTCCAAATTTCTCTCTGCTTCCATGCGCTGTTTCATGCAATCTTGTATGAAACCAGGCACTGCTGCACCACACGGTGTCCTAGAAGGTGCCAGGGCATGGCAACCTCCCCCAGGGACCCAGAACCCTCGGTCAGGGAATCCAGCCTAGCCCATGGTGCCGGCAGTGCCTGTGGGTTTGGGCATCTGCATCCAGCCCTCGAAGCCTGACCTGCACCAGGAGGGGTGCAGACAGAGCTGCCTCTTCCCTCGCTCCCCACAAACAAAGGCTGTGACCTGCTTTGGGGACAGCCTGCTGTAGCGCTGCCTGTGGGATGGGGATCTTTTCCTGTATGAGTTCTACAGCTGGCTCTGGAGCAGAGTCTTGCATTCATTTTTATACCTCAGTTACTGGAAATTTCCTCTTGGAGAGGGAGGGGAAAGCCTCATGGGAAGCAGGCAGTGAAAGGAGCTGTTTGTCCCAGCCTCTGGGCAAGGTCTGTGCTGTTTTCAGATGTAAATAGGCAGTTCCGCTGGGAAAACACTGACTTTTCTTCCCAGTTATCTATGGACTGGTCACAACCTCCTAGCTGGATTTCGTTCAAGGCCTTCCTTTGCTATTGTGTTAATAAAGGCCATTACTGCTTGGCACAGTGGTGTGTCACAAGCGAAAAAGGCTCTGCTGCCTCAGATGTCTCAGTGCTTTTCTGGGATCTTCTAGCAGCCTTCCAGTCCTCGCAGGGGGCTACAGGAGAGGTGCAGAAGCACCCTTTATCAGGGAGTGGATGGATGAGTGGATCAGGCAGTAACAGGATGAGGGTAATGGTTTTAAACTGAGAGAGGTTAGATTTAGATTAGAGATTAGGAAGAAATTTTTTACTGTGAGGGGGGGGAGGCCCTGGACAGGTTGCCCAGAGAAGCTGTGGCTGCCCCATCCCTGGAGGTGTTCAAGGCCAGGCTGGATGAGGCTTTGAGCAACCTGGGCTAGTGGGAGGTGTCCCTGCCCATGGCAGGGGGTTGGAACAAGATGATTAAGGTCCCTTCCAACCCAAACCATTCTGTAATTCTATGATTCCCTGTTAAATCTGCTTCCCTAACCAAGAAAAGGGGAAAATTTGTGTATAACCCGTCAGTGTGAGAAGCTGGGGATATGTCTGGGCTGGGGACCCTGGCAGAGCACAGACCCGGGTGGGTGCTGCCGTGCTCTGCAGTGCTGTGCTGTCACCCCAGAGACACAGGTGTCCCAGCTCACATCAGCTCGGCCGCCCAGGGCCCTTCCTGCAGGTGGGGTCCTGTGAGCTTGACAGGAGCCAGAGCAGGTTTATGACCATCGTGAGCTTTGCTCCTGGCACAGCGCTGAGCATGGAGTGAGCGGCAGAGAAGCGGGAAGGAACAGGCTGCTGCATCTGCAGGGCTCTCTGTGGGCTTTCGGGGCACTGTGAGACCTCAGCATTGTTACACTCCATCCCTCACATCATTAAAGGGCAGGGAGAGCATCCCGTGGCCTGCCTGCTCTTCCTGACCTACATCTGCTTCAAAGGCCAAGTTCCTGTGTCCCTTCCATTTCATAGCTGTCCATTGCAGCTTCAGTGAGACCTTTCCCTGGTCTCCCTGAAGGCTGGGGGAGCCCACGGAGCTGCAGCCTCTGAGGTTGGGCTGTGGGGCTGGGTGGATGCCTGCCCTCTGAAGGGTGCCAGACCTGCTGGGTATGTTGGGCTCCCCTCCCACCTAATTGGACATTTTTTTCAAGGATGGGAAGGGATGACAGGCTGGACTGCAACATCCTGGTCAGAGTCAGGCTCTCCTGATGGGGATTTCAAGCAACGAGCATTCCAGAGAAAATAAATAAAAAACCCTCTGACATTTTGATGGTGGCCAGGCTAAAAATAATCCCAGAGCATGTGGATGGCTCCTGCCACGTGCATGTCGATGGCTGTGTACGTCACTGCCATTTGACATTCGCAGTCGGGGGTATATTCTGCTCACAAGCTGGGACTCCAGGCTTGCTGCTACTGACCCTGCGGCTGAGATGGCTGAGGACAAACCTTGCACCATCCCAGCTGCTGCTGTGCCTGTCCTCGCTGGGCGGGCAGGGGATGGGCAGCACTTTCTGCTCTCTGTGTGCCCATGGAGAAGGAGCACTTTCCATCCACTTTCTTAGCAGCAAGTTCCCCCACCCTGTGCAAAGCATCCACTCATGGACAGGGCAAATAAAGACTTTAATTTGTCTGTGAGGTTTAGCACTGGTGTGAGGTTTAGCATGAGGTTTTCTGGAGCTGGGGGGCCTGGGGATGCGCACTGGGGTGGGGATGGGGGGATGATGGGGAGAGGCCACCTGGCATGGATGCAGACGGTGTGGGAGGGATGTCCTCAGCCACCCACAAGTCTCCTGGGGAGAGCAGATGGTGTGTGGGGAGGCTCCTGGTGGCTCCCCGGGAGGGGAGGCGGTAGCAGGGGGGATGCTGGGTCACTACATGGGGCTATCTGAGGTGGTCAGGGAGGGGAGGGAAGGCTGTGGAGAAGGAAGATGAGGGATTTCCCTTATTCAGGAGGGATTTCAGCTGCTTTGCTGTGTGCCCTGACCTTCCCAAGTGACCCAGCCTCCTCCTTCCTATCCTTCACCCTAGGCCAGGGTTAAAGTGCTTGGGTGGGATTTGTGCTGTGCTCCGCAGAGGTCTGGGAAGCAGGGTCACACTCAGGATCCTTCTGCAGGATTATCTCGTGGCCTCAGGATGTGGGCAGGGCAGCACTGCCCTTGCTGTCAGCCTGCCAGGGCCACCATGGAGTGGCAATGAATGTCTCCCACTTCCCTTGTGTCCGGCAGCCCCCACAGTGGCTCCACCACTGTAAGCAGAACTAGATCATTCGTAGCTCAGCACCCAGAGGCTCCCTGCACAAAGAGCCCTTCCCACTCCTTCTGCACCCGAGGTTTCACAGGGATCCCCTTGGTGCCAGGGTCATGCCACTGCCATGCTCATCTGTCACCGGGATGTGCCAGCCCTGGGGACATGGGCAGCAGGGAGTGACACGCTGTTCCTGGTGCTTTGATGCCCTGGCTTTTTTGGGACCTGCTCTCCATCCATTGACTCTCCAGCTCTGTACCGGGCTGACAGGTTGTGTGGTGAGCAACGATTTGTCACTCGTGTCCCCCATATTGCTCAGGGCCAGGGTTTGGCTGGTCACTTTGAAGTGCTCCATGCAGCAGAGCCTCGCCAGCCACCCTGTCATTTGAGCTCCTGTCTCAGAGGGTCACCTTCAGTGCTCAGTGCTGAAGACAGTGGAAAACAGGCACTCCTTAATTATGCTGCAGGCTCTGAGGAAAGACCTGACATTTGCTGAGGTGCCACGTGCGCTTCTGCAGTTTACTCAGTGGCTTTGCCAAGGCTGTGTGACAGTGAAGGGAGGGCTTGATGGTGAAAAAACAGCTAATACTGAGGATTTGGGACATGCTGGCTTCTGTTGGATAGCAAATGTGCATGAGGAGAACCAACCCCTAAACCCGTGAGCCCTCAGAGAGGGCAAGCCATTCGCTGATTGCAAAATGATATAGAAAGTTGTGTTTTGTTCTCTTTCCTCCTCCCTCCTAAGAGGACCTTATCGATGCTGAGAAACTCGTGCATTGACCCCAATATTAACCAGAATAACTTGCATGTACCTTCGGGGCTTTCCTCTCCAGCCCTGGGCCCCACCAGCACCTGGCTGGGGAGCGATGCCTGACCCACGGGTGAGGACGGGTGTGTGCGTGGGGTCAGCAGCCCAGTGAAAGCCTCCACAGGTGATTCCCCCATGGGGAAGCACCCCTGTACATTGCTGAAACCACTCGCCTTGATTTTAAGTCTTAAATATCTGCCTTTACCCCAGCACCCCAGGATCCATGCGGGAAGGAGGAGGAGGCACCAGCATGTGCTGAGGTCTCTTGTTCTGCACCAAGGGCTGGGCTGGGTCCCCAAAGTTTCCCCCAGTGGCCCTGGGGACACCCTGGGCTGGGAAGGGTACACTCCTGGTGCCATCTAGTGGCATTGGGACACAGAAAGGGCCGTGGCTCTTTTATATTTATTATTTGTAGTATTATTATGTGGTGTTTCAGGGGTATATGCCTGCATGGCATACCATTTGCGTGGGCTGTGAGCGGCATGCTGCTCTGCTTGTGGCCCCTTAGCACAGTGTGAGACTTGCAGGAAAACAAAAAGTTGGGAATCCTGGTGTAAACTGGGATGCACAGAACATGTAAATATTTCTTCCTGCCAAATAACCAGCAGTTTTGGGAGTAGGCTGCAAAACAGAGCAATGGCCGGAATTGTCAGGATGTGCCTTGTGCTTTATAAAGCAGCTGGAGCTTGTGAGTGCACAGGGGAGAGGTCGAGAGACAACGTTGCAGAGCTTGGACTAATCGGATTGATTTCTTCCCTCTCTGCAGCAGTCGGGGCTCCTGTAGTGGCCCAAGGCTTTAGGATAAGGTTTTGGTTGGCTTAATCTGACCTAAGGCTATATTGGCACCAGAAGATGGGTTCCTGCCCTCGCCCTGGGTGCCTCCTCACCCTCCATCACATTGGCTCTAGGGGTCGGCTCCACTTCCATGACAGCAAATTAACAGCCTGAATAAATAGTTCTACCTGGGTTTGCCGCTCCTCTTTCCTTCTGGGGCAGTTACATCTCTCCGAGCTCCAGCTGCCAGCTCCACACCTAACTCTTCTGTCTCCTATTGCCACCCCAAAGCTTGTGGTTTTCAGCCTGTTCCCAGCCGTCCTCCCCTAGCTGCACCCTTGCCCCCGCAGGACAGAGCTCTCCCCTTGATGGCAGTTCAGTTGCTGGTGCCCACAGCTTCGCAGAGAGTGTGGGGCTGCAGTCCTGCCTGTGCCTGCCTGTCCTGCCCACTCTGGTTCATTCAGCCTGTGCGCGGGCTGTAGCATGTTGCCCAGATGGGCCAGTCTAAAAGGGGTGCCAGTCTGCCAGCAGTTAAAATAAATGGACTGGTTTTGAAGCAGCTGGGAAAACCCCTGTGTTTCAGGGCTAGGACAAAGCATTTGCAAGGACTTCTGCAAGAACAGACTGGAGAAGTTTGGTATATCCTATATCCTTGCAGGATTTGGGAAATAATGTAAAGAAAATCTTGCTTCACAGATGAATATCAAATTTTTTTGCTTCACTGGATTATACCCTCCTAACTTCTCCACTGTGATCTTTTGTGCCTAAGAAAACGGGCCTGTGCTATGCCAAATTATGCCATTTTATCCCCTTCCAGACTGCCCAGTGCTGAGAATGATTTGAATCTCCATTCCCAGCCACTAACTGTGGCTCCTGCTGATGCTGGCGCATGGTCCATGGCCCATTTTGCTTGCCACTGGCTGGGATCTGTGAGCATCTGCTGGGGTCTCATCCAGCAGGAACCAAACTTGGGAGGCAGAACTGGATCTGTCCAGGGCAAGGATGAGCCCACGCTGAGTTATTGCGGCCAGAGAGGAGCTGGGGTAGTTGCTGGCTTTTCTAAACATGAGCTCTTCATTAAAGCTCTATGGAGGGAGGAGCACTCCTGCACGCAGGCTGAGGGCTGTGCTCTGCCTGGTGTGGAGCACCCATGGAAAGATCAGCATGCAGGAAGCTTTGACATTGCTCAAGCCTGCATTTTGTAATCTTGACACTTATGTCGGTGGCCTCAGCCTTGCTGCACGAGTGACAACATATCAGGAGTGACCTCGTGTGGGTGGCAGCACACTTGTCCTCCCAGGTCTGAGCAGCTCGTGTCTCCCTGCTGTGGCTCTAGGCAGGGCTGTTTGCTCGGGGCAGCCAGGGGCTGGTCTGGAGATGGTCTGTCAGTGGAGCTGGGGAGTCTGGGGGCTGCTGCCTGCCCCAGGTGCTGCTGTGGAGGTGATGATGAGGGTGCAAGGCCAAGGCATGCACTGCGATGGGCAGGGGACAGCCTCAGCCACAGTACTTGTCTGCAGCTTGGTCCTGTAAAGGGTGGTGGGATGGGAAAGGGCCGATCCTCAACTGTGGTGGCCGTGACTGCTCTCCTCCATACTGTCAGCTGCCTGTCTTGAGAGATGACTTGGGCAATTCCTGCTCGGGTAGCTGGGCATCTCCTGACCTTCCTGCCGGTTTGCACCCCCTGAGTGTGCAGTGGTGATGGCGAGCCCCGGCTGTGGCCAGCTCCGATGATAACCCCAAGCTATCCCCCCTGCAATCTATTTCAGCTGTAAATAAGGTCTGGTTTTACCCCTGAACCCTGCTCCAGCAGCTCCCCTGTCAGAGGGGCTGCTCTCGGGCAGACCCCAGGCACAGCCCCGCGTGTGGTTACCTCGTCCTCCCAAAAAAACGAGGAGCTCTGCTCGCCCCAGCCTGAAGCCGAGCTGCCGTCCTTCCTTGATGCCTTTTCTTTGCCGGTAGGGTGTCCGCGTGAAGTGTGGACTCGCCACTAGATGGGGGTAAAACCTGCGGGAACACCCGGAGCACCCGCTTTTTTCACCTTAAAAACGCAGGGCAACGGAGCTGGGCTCGCCTGCAGAGGCACATCTGCCTCCTGTTTGAAGCACTGCAAGAGTGTGTCCGAGCACCCAGTGCGGCCCTGGGGTCCCCCAGCTCTCGGGGGGCTGCGAGGACCTCGCTGGCGGCTCCCCCCGCTCCCCCCCGGAGAGCGGAGCTGAGCGCCGGGAGCAGCTGTGTGCTGCGGCAGAGGGGCCACCGTGGATGTGGGACGAGGGGCAACGGTTTCAAGCTGAAAGAGGGCAGATTCAGATTAGACATTAGGAAGAATTTTCTTACTGTGACAGTGGTGAGACACAGGGAAAAGGTTGCTCAGGGGAGCTGTGGATGCCCCATCCCTGGAGGTGTTCAGGGCCAGGCTGGATGAGGCTTTGAGCAACCTGGGCTAGTGGGAGGTGTCCCTGCCCATGGCAGGGGGGTTGGAACTTGATGATCTTTACGGTCCTTTCCAACCCAAACCATTCTATAATTTTATGATTCTACGTGCTTCCTGCTCCTGGCTTAAACCTAGCCCAAGGTCTATATGCCAGGAGAGAGGTTCCGTGCTTCCCAGACCTGCACCAAGCCACTGCCAGCAGTGAAACCCCTCCAGCTCTGCTGCCTTGTCCCTGCTGACAGAGTCAGGGGCAGTGCTTGGCACAGGCAGGGGCCATGGTCCCTACCTCCTTTATTTACACAAATGGTACTTGAGAAGGTGTCAACAACCTTACTAAAGTCAGGAGCCGCAACCTGCAGCTGCTCTGCTCTCACGAAGGGGAAGCTCCTGCCACAGAGAGAAAGCAAATTGATTTATGCAGAATGAATTTGATTAAAACAATCTTGGTGTATTGCCTTGGTATCATTCTCATGCTTAAAGCTCTTTAATTCTACCAATATTTTTTCCAGGAAATAAACCCAGAACTTATTCCTCGCCCTCTTTTAAGATCATCACTGCTTGCCCTTGCCCAGGGAGCCCACCTCACTCTTGGCCATCATGGTGGATGGCTGCGAGATGGCTTTGACCAATTTTCCAAACATGCTGTGCTGGGACAAGGTAGATGGGTGAAATCTGCCTCTGGAAGCCTCTGGTTTATTTAAGCTGCAGTTGGATGCACAGTTTGTTAGCATTATCCTATTTCATTTATTTTTTGGCAGTATCATTTCATGTCCCCCCAGGTGCCAGTGCAGCTCTCTGGGGTTTCGGAGGGGGCAGCGGTGACGGGGGTGGCAGAGGCTGCTTAAGCCAAGGCTGCTGCTGCAGCAGATGCACCTCCCAGCACCTACGTTTGTGTTCCCCTGGTGCTTCTCATCCCTCAGTACTGGCATCTGTGCTTCAGCTTTCCAGTTGCTCTCCAGGCGCTTGTGCCACAGTTTTACATGAATCTTCTGGAATTTGAAGAACTTGTTTTCTTTCTGTAATTCTTTCTTAAACTTCAGGGGATTAAAGAATTTATGATTCAGCTGAATTCCCATCATGCTGCACATCCTCCTTCTGCGCTGAGAGATTTTTTCATGCCTTAAATATTATTTCCTGAGGACCTGTCTGTTCCTCTAAATTCCACTTTCCCCTTAGACCAACTTGCCCTGGGGTCTCTCCTGTCCCATTTGTGTCTGCTGCAATGAGCCCCCACTGACTTCATTTTTCCAGGTCCTCCTCTCCTGAGGATCAGCATCTCTCTGGTGTCCCCATCCCTGGTGCCTCCCTTCTTCTCCCTTCTTCCACCTTGTGAAGAAGTGGTGCTGAGCCCGGCATACTCAGTGCGGGGGTGAGGACCACTTCCCAAGGCATCCCTGGAGGCTCAGGCTCATGAGAGGCATCCCTGGGGTCGAAGCAGGGCAGTCCATAGGTTGAGTCTCTCTGGAAGTGGGGGAGCAGCAGAGTGGGGGACCCTGGAAGGAAAAGGGGGTCTCTCCAAAATAGCAGACTGGGGGATAGAAGAGGTCTGAGAAGGAGGATAGCCCAGAGGCTGAGGGCAGCCAGGTTGCAGGATACTGGGGGAGATCATGGCACGTGGCCCTGGGAAGAGCTGTCAGACAGCAACACCATGCCTCAGTTTCCATTTTAAAGCTGCTGCCCTGCCACATTTTTTCATGTGTGTCACAGCTGTGGGAAGGTGCCGGGGTTTGTCTGTCCTGTCTTGTTGCAAGGCCATGCAGGCAAACCCAAGCTGGTACCTGGCTCATGTTTCGTGTCCTGGTCTTCAGCAGAGGCTGAGCTGCCAAACCCCCAGGGGTTAAGATGTGTGTTTAGGGCTTTCCCTCTCTCATCCCGGCAGGAGTGACTGGAAGGATGTGGGAAAAGCAGCAATTCTGGGAAACCACCTGTCTCCCCAAGCCTTTGGAAACAGTCAAGGCGCATGCTTTAAGGGCTGTGTCAAAGCAAGGCTGTAGCTACCAAAGAAGGCAGAGCTTGGCTTGAGTCATTTGGTTGGAAAAGCTATACTCTTCACAGAGGAGCAGCTCCTCCATCTGTGGAGA
Source organism: Syrrhaptes paradoxus (assembly GCA_013400615.1). Classification (NCBI taxonomy): domain Eukaryota; kingdom Metazoa; phylum Chordata; class Aves; order Pterocliformes; family Pteroclidae; genus Syrrhaptes; species Syrrhaptes paradoxus. Next base: position 207,667 of record VZTO01010482.1, on the reverse strand, counting down.
AATGTCAGAGCACTGCCCTGCAGGAACAGCACTCTGTGTTCATTTAGACACCATCTGATTTCCATTTTGATAAATGCAGAGATGTTTATGTTAGCCTCAAATGTTTTGGCAATGCTGGATTCCCATGGTTTCAGCATTGATGAAATTTCCCTTTTGCCTCTGATAGGATGCAGCTCTCTCTTGGCCCTAAGTGAGGGATGGGCTGGCCAGATTCTCCTGGGGCTTCCAGGCTCTGCCAGCACAGGCAGGGCAGCATGACTGCACCGCCGAGGTGCTGACTCTGCAAAGACACTGAGAGCAAAGGCTGTCCTCCAGCCCAGGCTGACGCCTTCAACATCTCCCCCAGGGCTGTGCTGGGAACCAGCGTCAGGGGGCTTGGAGACGGGGCAGCAGTCTGTCCTCTAACAACTGCTGGTTTTGGAAAGCCACAGTTGTTAGACAGAAGGATCTCCACTGAAATCCTCCACATGCAAGAGAGAGTTGCAGAGAGAGTTGTCCCAGTAATGGATGTGTTGTCAGTGAGAGGGTCCAGTGGAGGGGTCTAGAGCATGTGGCTAATGAACAGAGGTTGCAGAAGCTGGGCTTGCTTAGTCTGGCAAAGAGGAAGATAAAGGACAATTTGTTAGCAACCTATGTGAAGGGTGGTTACAAACTCTTCTCATTAGCAGCAGGTGACACACCGAGGGGAAATGGGCACAGGTTGTGGTTTAGGAAGTTCTGGTTCAACATTAGGGAAAAGCTCCCTCCCTGGGACGTGATGAACCCAGAAAGGCAGTATACTCTCCACTTGAATGTTTTCAAGACTTTGCTAGGCTAAACCATGGACTGACCTGAGCTAGCATTGCCGATGTGCTGCTCTGAATGGGAAGGTGAACTGGAGGCCCCCCAGAGACCCCTCCCAGTGATGTTGTCATCCTGTAAACTCTGTGGCAAGGGCAAGCTCACTTATAGCTTGTCTTGAGTGCTTATGGGTAATGGGTCATCACTTCTCACCTGCCTGAAAAGAAATAGGAGGAGAAGGCTCTGTGGACTTTGTCTGAAGAGGTTGTTCCCAAGCATGGTGTAACAGGGAGGTTGATGGAGTGCAGAGCTAGGGTGAAGAACGCTCTTATCCTTCTGTAATTTTTAAACATTGACCTATTGTACCAAAAGAAAGGGCAAACAAAGAGAGGGAAAACATAATTAAGAGTTGACTAGAGGGGTTTGCTTCTCCTCAAAGTCATGAGTCTGTTTTCTTCACCACACACCATGCTGGGATGGGACCAGACGGGACAGGCAAAGTCCCCACCAGGGACTGGATAAGAGCAGAGTGGAAGGATGGGAATTTCCTCATGCCACTGGATGGTCCTTCCCATTCTGAATGCTGTTGGCATCAAGGACCTACATTTTTGTAACATTTCCTGGGAATCGAGGCCTTCCAAGAGCCTGTGGCAAGGGTGGAATTTTCCACAAGGCTCTGCTTTCTCAAGGCATCCACCCAAGAAGTGATGCTTGCTCAAGATGTTCTTGTTGACATGACTGGTGCATAAATACATGTCCTAGCTGCAAACAGGGATGGGAGGCAGGGCTCCAGGCTCCCGTGAAACCAGAACTTCACTGTGAAAATGTTTGGGAGTTTTTGGTGAGATGACTTGAATTTATAAGTGCAGTTCATCTCTTGTGAAGACATTTTCTATATTTAATATAATATTAGTCTTATTTTGTTTTTCTACAGGGTGACAAGAAGAAAAAGAACAAAATACATTTTTGGGGAAGAACTATGAAAAGACTGATTTACCAATCTGACTTCCCAGACTGCTTTTCAGCTGGAAAATGAGTGTGTCTGAGGTTTGGCAGAGTCTGAGGGTGACCTTTCATAGACCCACTCACTGCTCCTCCTGAACCTCTGGGCACTGCATCAAAATTATGAAAATAAACACAGAGTTCACATAGCATGGAGCCAAATGACACAATCCATGAGCCTCAAATATCTGGGGGAATCCAGGAGCAGGTGCGGGATACCTGCGTGTGTCAAGCCAAACATCTCTCCAGCGCAGCGTCCTCTCCGTGACAGTGGCCAGAATAGATGCCCAGGGAAAGAAGAAATGGGAGAAGCTTGATCCATCCCCAAATACTCCCCCAGACACCAGCAATTTGCGGCTTACACATTTCCTGAGCCAGAGTGGTGTCTGTATTTAAGAGTCTTCGATGCTGTTTTGTTCCTCTTGCTCCCTCTCCGTCCCTGTCTGTCTGCTTTCTGCATGCAGCTTAGGTTTTAGCAACCACAGCATCCTGCAGCAGGAGCTGTTGCAGCCTAATTACACACTGCCTGAAAAAAGCTTCAGTTTTCTTGTTTTGGGCATTACACCTACTACCTTCATCTGATACCTCTTGTGTAGGAAGAGACAGTTTTCCTCTTTCCACCCTCTTTAGTCCTCCATTATTCTGCAGACCCCCATCCTCAGTTGTCCCATTTGCAGCCTGGAGAGTCCTGTCCTGCTCACTCAGAAGCTCTGCCGTGCCGCTGCTAACCTCATGCCTCTGCTCTGGACCTTCTGCTCCTCTGCTAGCACCTCTTTGAGATGGAGGGACCCAAACTGTGCACAGTCCTCGAGCTGGGGCTGCCATGAGTTTTTGTTATGGTGTAATTTCTTGTTCCTGATCTGTTCATTTTTTTCTCTCTTATTAATTCCTCACATTCAATTTAAGATTCCTTCTCTCCGAGTTAGGTAACACTTCCACAGAAAGCTGGGAGCACAGGGAGGGGACCCCAGCTTGCAGACGCTGCTGGGAGATGCGCTTTCTTTTAAATTGGAAGATCAATATCTGAGGGAGGTGTTGTGGCAGGCAGGCAGGGTGTCTGTGGAAGAGACACAGAGATGGCAACTGAGGAAAAAACTCAAATGCCTCTCTGGCAAAAACTGTCATTCTAGTTGCGATAGGGAAATGACCCAGTTGTGAGTGGGAGGGAGTGCACGTGTTTGGGGACACTGTTCATGTGACAGTCATCCTCTCCTGTCCCATGCAGAGCTGGCCTCTAATAGCGGCTGGTTTACAGCAGTGCAAAGCCCCCGGGTTCAGGGGGGGCCCTCCAGAGCATCATGCAGTCAACTTTGGATCCAGGAAAGTGATTTATATTGTCAGATTACCAGGAGTGCTGAGATGCAAAATTGCCCCAAAAGAGGTGGAGTTTCTTCAGGTGGGTCCTGGGGTCCTGTGGAGGTGGGCAGCTGCCCTCGGGCACAGGGTGCGGTTTGGGTTATTCCTTCCGCATGTTGCCCAGCCTGGCTTGGCTGCTGCTTCTCCTTGGCCAAGGACACAGTGACTTTTCTCTGTCCCTCCCTTTCTGGGAGGTAGTTAAAAACTTGCACGTCCCACTCTGCAAAGGATAATTTACAACGAAGTAAAACCTATGAGGCTGTGATACCCAGCCCTCAGACAAACTGACCCCTTGCTGGAATACACCAAAGTGCTCCAGGAAGAAAATTCTGCCTGAAAACACACAAGCTGGCTGGAGATAACCTTTGGAGGAAGAAGACAGTGTTTCGAGACCAAATGGCTCCACACCCTGGTCCTTTCCCAGCACAGACAGCTCGAGCCTGTTTCCTGGCCCGTGTGGCCAATTAACCCGTGTTGATTGTATTACAGGTTCAGCTGGTGTCCAGCAGCACAGGGGGTGCTGCAGTCATCCGGGCTCAGTGTGAACAGACACCATCAGGGAAAACAGAAAAATTAAATGTTAAATCCTGTGATAATAAAATGTTAAATAAAATTTAAAAATAAAATGTTAAATCCTGTGATAATAGTTCACTGGCTTTGCCTGAGGTCAGAGACTTTCAGATAAAGAAGAAGTGAAAAAGTGGAATGGGTCGAGGCAACAAACGTAGAAACTCAAGGTTATCCACCGAGGAGTCAGTAACAGTGACATGGGGAAAGTACAGGGGAAGGAAGCTGTTGTGGCAGAGCTGTGGACTCATTGTGATGATACAAGACCTCTATGTGCTCTCTGATTCCATGTCCATTGTTTCTGTTATTCCCTGGGTATGGCTGTTCTTAAGGGTGAAGACTGGCTCTTTGGGAGGCCCCAGGCATGCATCCAAAGAGGTGTAGACCAGCAAGTGCAGAAGGAAAATACTCTATCTAGGTCCTTCTGCCAGGGCAGTGGGGTGTGGTTGACCGTGCTGGAGCAGGGACTGCTCTTTCAGGTGGACTCTCCATTTCACACACAGACTCCATTGTGCATCTGGTCATGGATGACGATAGAGGTGGTGGGAGGAGAGGAGATGAACAGGGACAGTGGCAATATATGGTAAGAGCATCATCTGATGGAAGTCCTGAAATTACTATGGTCCAATAAAACTGAAACCATCCATGTAGTGTGTGATTAAACCAGTTTACACTATTGGTCGGGTGTCTATTCCTCATGCACACTGCTATCTTTGACACACAAGTTTTGCAACAGTTAAAGAAAAAAGCAAACCACCACTGTAAACCAAAAGCATCCATTAACAGCGGCCAGGGAAGGAACTTGAGACCCAGGCACCCACGCAGTGATGCTCTCTGCTGCGTTCAGTGCCCAGCAGCATGCAGCGTAGGGACTTCCCGAGCCACACCTTGCATCTTCTTGCTGGAGCCTTTCACATCACAGCGCCTAAGTGCTTCATATTAGTTGTCAGAAGGGAGGGTGGCAGGAGACTCTTCTCCATTTCCAAACTCACTGCCTTAGCCTGATTGAGAATCTAAGCTGGTCTGGTGGCTGAAGAATGCACAAGGACCTTTGGGCGTGGGCTCAAGTCTGTGTCCTGCTGCAAGCTCATGACATGTGTCCAAGGGTTGATCACATCTGTGTTTCATCTCCTTGTCTGTAAAATGCAGCACAGCTCTTTTCCCTGGCACACAGAGAGAAAAAATACTCAGCACTGAGCTGTGGTCCTGGGCACAAGGGGCTGTCTAACTAGATGGCTGTTCCAAGGAGGAGCGAGGCCAAATACCTCCTCCTCCAGTGAACCATCAGTGTGGTTTGAGTCAGTCAGAGAATAATGTGATTTCTGCAGGGCTATTGCTATGCATCTGGTCTGAAAAAGAGTGTAGTCTGCTTCTTGAAGAATTTTTTGGCTTGGCTTGATTCCATTTACATTGTGAACTGATGCATGTTTCAGTGGCAGCAGGCAGGTACTTTGCACTGGAGATATAAAGCAGGCGGCATGTTGTAGCAAAGGCTGCTAACCCCAGTCACGTCCAGCTTATCTATATGCTTAAATCCATGCAGAAAAAAATGACTCAAAATCACTTGTGTGGTTAAAACTAAGTATAGATGTAGTGATATGGACTGTATTATATTAACTCAACTTACAGGTTTTTGACTGAAATATGCAGGCTGTTTGGGTTTCATTTCTCCCAACATTTTTAATGAGACTTGAGATTGCTCAAAGTTCTCTTGCCAATACTTTCCTGTAATAAGGGAGAAATTAAAGCAAACAAACTCAAAGTGAAGCAAACATAATTCAACTGTGTGGAGGAAAGCCAATAAAAATAACGCCGGATGTCCTCATTTTTGCTTGATGTGGGCTGACCTGGTGGATACACATTGTGGCTGTGTCAGCTGGATTGGGGCACAGAGAAATATGTGCGTACTGCTCTGCTGGAGACAGTTGACGGCTCTGCTTATATTTAAAAAGCAGGTTTGGCTAGGCACCAAGCCAGCCTCACACATGATAGCCTCTTCCCCAAAGAGCTACGGGCTAAAGCGCGTGTTGGACAGGAGAGAAAAGTGAGAAAGCAGAGGGCAGAGGAAACATGAGACTGAGGACTCCTAGGGCATGTGCATTCCTGGGCTGATGAAATCGCCATCTGTCTTGCTTCTGTGCAGGGTAAACACAACGCCCACGGTGCTGCAGTGGAGGCTGGAGGGAGGCTGAGGACAGCACTTGCCCAGCTGCTGGTCTGATGGATGCTCAGCTGCCATGGTCTCTGTTTGCCCATGACAATCTCTCTAGGTAGCTCTTGGGAGGAACAGTTTTTAGCCAAAGGTGCAATTGCTACCTGAGCTAAGACTGCAGAGGCTTCCTCCTCTTCACAGCTGGGCATCCACATCAGGGACTTCAAAAGATCACACACTACTGATTAATCACCTGTCTCCTCCGTGTGATAAGTGAGAAAGACCAATCTGCTTTGCAGAGCTGCCAGGTCCCCTCTGAGACCAACACCGTGTGTCCCTGACACCTGGCTTCAGGAGGCAGCTTGGTGCGCACTTCTTTTTGCAGCGAGGCTGCAACCTTCGCCCCAGACCTCAGCAGGATGCACTCTGAGCTCCGCAGGGCCAGCCCCTCATGCTGCACAAACACAGCTCATCCCTAGGTTTCCTTTCCCTCGTGGCTTAGGAGGGTTGTTGTCAGAGGTAAGTGAGATAACAGCGTCTGTCAGGGCAAGATGGGGATGGAGGTGGCTGGCTACTGCTCCGTCGGTGGGTGCTGCACGTGCCTGGGGGACAGCAGCGTTGCCAGAGCAGGATCTGCGGCACCCATGGGGCCCCAGCAGACACAGCTCAGCTTATTTCTGGCTTGGGGTAAGTCAGGGGCACTTCTGTCCCATGGCTCCACCATTGTGCAATGCATGTGAACACTCTTGTATTCTGCGGTCATCTCCCTCTCCTTCCTGCTCCCTGCTCGACTCATCTGCATGATGTGCAGCATTTAGACATTTTGGTCTGGCTATCAGAGATGATAAGTGATGCTTGATGACTTTCGTTAATGGGATTACTTGAATTCAGCTGGATGAAATACAGACAACATTGGGAGAGTAGATGCATGGTGAGCCACACACTTCTCTGCCATAAAGAAAATGTCTTGATCGGGGCAGATGGCAGCTGAAATCGGGGCCAGGAAAGAACTCTGGCCAAGCAGCTCAGGAGGGGCCTTTGTTTTCTGGATGCTCTGGCTAAAGGCAGGGTTGAGTTTAGGAGAAGGTGCTGTTTCTGGGACTCGTCCCATACAGAGTGGTGGATATCTGTGGGGCTGTGGTTCTTGTGGCTGAGGGGCAGCAGAGGGCAGGGTAGGGTTCTCCCTCCTCCAGGTTCCTCCTGCTGTTTAGCTGAATTTTGGCTCTGCATAGACTTCTGCCTGAAACTTCACCCTCGAAAGCATCTTGGCTTCAGACTGGCTTCTCTGTGCAGCACAGCCGTGGCTGACAGCACCAAAGCTTTGCAGACTGACAAAGAAATCCTGTCTGGGAAAGAAAACCTCTGCCTCAGGTTGTGGAAATCCTGCACCATTTCTTGGCATGCTTGGTACTATACAGCGGGAGGGAAACAATCTGTTCTCTGCTTGTTTTTTTCCAAGAGAAGTGAAACTGCATTAAGAACTGTTGACAACATGGAAACACAGGGAAGTCAGATGGTCTGAACCTTGACAACGTATCATCTGTCACTGATGGTGCTCATGTTACCCTTGGCAATGGTTGCCCTGCCTACAGATCAATGGAAAACGAGTATTTGCTTCTAGCTAATTGCATCATGGCCAAATATAGAGCCATGCATCCTAAGCCAGGCACCATCTGACCTTGAAGGTTGTGTCTCTCTGGTTTCCAGTCGCAGATGTGACGTCCCTCCCGTGGCTCTGCCCGTGTCCAGGCACTTGCCCCTGGCTCATGCTGTGTACCAGAGAGCCACCAGCCCCCAGGAAATGCCTCTGTTGCCCCGGCGGGTTGGGCCAGTGGCTAGGAGTGTTTGGGGGAGCTGGGGCAATGTGTTGTGGTGGTTCAGCCCATGGTTGTGAGTTTGCCATGTCTTTGGAGGAGGAATGCCATGGTCTGCCAGGACAACCTGTTGCTACCCAGTCACCTCACACTGCAGTCACCCAGGCCAGCTTAAAGTAAAAGCACAAGCACAGCCAAGTGTTCATAATTTGTTCTTCCACCTGAGAACACCCTTGCAAATTCTCATGAGAGATGCAAATGAAGACATGAAAGGTGTGTTCTTGCTCCTGCACTCTGGCTTGTGCCCATCAGGAGCCTCTGACAGAGGCAGTATTTAACGAGCTTTGCTCAGAGACCAGCTTGTGTCCCCCTTCCTGGTGCTGGTGCTGTGTCACCCTCCCCTCCCACAGCACAATCACCCTCTGACATCCTCCCAGGACAACCAGGCAGGTGCCATCTTCCTCCTGGGAACTCTTCCTGTTCTCTCCTTATCCAGGAGATGGGCAACCACTTGATTACAGCAATGGTTGTTTCCCGTCCTTACATACGTAGGGAAGGATTCCCCTCCTGCAGCGACTGCCCAACAAACATCTCTTTGCTGCCAGGAGAGGTGACACTGCCCCTCGGTGACTTCTCAGCCTGCCCTAGAGAGGAACACCTCCTTCACCAGACCTCACAGCTGCCCTGATGACATGCAGGTGAAACACCTAAAGAGAACCACCATGTAGCTCATCAGCCTCGGGGGCTGATGCCCACCCTCGTCCTTTTGGGCATACCCTGTGTATATTTGTCTTTGTCTCCCAAAAGCTTCGGGATTCAGGGAATTCAGAATTTCAGGACTCCCAATCAGTCCTGAATACTGGAAATTGAGTGAAATTGTAAGAAAGATTGTAAGATCATAACATGCTTTCTGGTTATTAAATTACTTTGTACATTAGGTGGGAATTGTGTGACCGAAACACGGAGGGTCTTGATGGCTTACAAACCTGGAAAAGACAGAGAAGACCTCTGCACATTATTGGAATTTCTTTCATAATATGTCAAATCCCCTACAACACTGTGAACTTGTGTGGCCTGAAGTTTCTGATGTTTTCCTTGAAGGGAAAGTCACCAGAAGGAATAATGACCAAACCCCATGCTGTAACTCATCTAAGCACACGCTGTGGCAGAGCGTGGGAAGAGGAAGGGGGTTTCACACATCAGCATAACCAGCTCTCGGATCTCAGACTTCATGGTTTGAGTTTGCCAAACAAAATACCCTGGTTGGACCAGTTTCTGTGGAGAAAAATGTTGAATTTCCAGAAGAGGGTGTTCTCTGAAGGGCTGAAACTGTTCAAAAGGCTGGATACAGAACTTCTGTAAGAGAAAACAGTTGTTATGGTAATAGCATCTGTGTGGGGGCACTGTGTACATGTGTGATGCAGGAGTCTTAGACTAAGAAATCATCTAGGTATCTATTACTACTCCAGGTATCAGCTCCCAAAAACTTATAGATATCATTGCCTCAATTTCTGTCTTGAGACCACCCTTATGAAGAGTTTTTTCTGTGGATATAGAGAGGTAAACAGATTGCATAGTCTGCTGTGTGCTGATTCTCCTAATGCTAATTTGCACATTAATATGGAAGTGTTGCTCATGCACTACTGAAAGTGGAAATTTGTTTTTCAAGACAAGATATATTGAAATGTATGTAAATGGGCAATTAGTATAATTTCAAATAATAAACTGAAACTGAAGCTTGTGATACTGAGTTGTTCGTATGAGATACTAGAAACTTATACTGGAAAGAAGAACATAATACCTAGATAGAAACACTGTTACTTTGACCAGAAACAGGTTTTTGTACAGAAATAGTGTTACATGGAGAGATGAGCTTTTGCCTCTTGCCCACAGGGGACATGGAGGATGAGGTTTTGAGGTAAGTGGAAGGAAGGCAGAACCTTTTATTTTCTTGACACTGGTTGCTACCCAAGAAAAGTTGGCTTGAGAGGTTGATCTGGATGACAGATGAATCTGGTCTTTCTTCAAAAACTGCTATTGATTTCATGCTGTATGTGCTGATCTGACAAAATGTTCCCCAAGTAAATGCAATCTGAGCTCCTTGGGAGAGGCTTCACAGAGAAATCAAATCAAACAAGTATGGGGGCTTGGGCAGTTCATGAATTCCACAGTAATACTTTAGTCTTTGTGATATTTTAATGGATCAGAAGGGGATGCTGAGCTGGTCAGTTAAACAAAGACCAACAAAAGACTTTTGAGCACAACCAGAGGCATGGCAGGTACTTGAAGGCTGCTCTTCCACCTTCTCAGTCTCTATTTCTGCAACCTTGTTTCTCTAGGGCACCTCCTATATTTCTCTTGCTGATCCACAGCAAAGGTTGTCTGCGTTACTGCTCACACTGTGTTTTGCCAGCTCCAGGATTAACAGTATTGCCTGCGAGATCTTCGAAAGCTGCCAAGGTTCTTCCAGGAGCAGGTCAAGCCCACCCAGCATGTGCAGGAGTTGCCCTGGTTCAGTTTGCCCCTTGTTTTCGGTAATTCTTATGGGTTTCTTTGCCCAGTGAGATCACAGGACCAGTCTGTGCGTCCTACCTGCCCCTCTTAAGTTACCCCAATCCCTGTGATCCCTCAGAGGTGGAATGGGATGTCTCTTCCTAAGCATCCTGGAGGAGGGATGCAGAGCTGCTCAGAGATGCTTTCTGCAACCTCCCCCGTGCCCGGGCAGGACAGCTATGATATCTCTAAAGGATGTGTGGCCTCTGCAGATGATAGTCCCTTCAAAGCTGCTTCCTCACCGAAGGACCTCAAGGCCAATGTGGTCCAGGTGTGTCTGCACAAGGTTGTCACAAGCGGGTGGCTGCCAGGAGTGTGCTGGGTCGAGTGCCTCTCTTGGGGCACTGGAAATATCTCTGTCACTCCCCACGTGTTAAACAGAGGGAGTGGGAAGCTTCAACCAAGCTTTTTGGGTCTGCATGGCCCTATGCAGATTGGGAAGGGGCTGTGTCACAAGGCGTGAAGTTGGGACTGGGACCTTGCCAAAGACAAAGGGTCTGCTATGCAGGAGCGTGAAATGACAGTCCCTGCCCCGCAGCTCAGGTGGCTGTCACAACTTCTTGAGGCCATGCTGTAGGGTAGAGAGGACTGCAATGCTACCAGAGGGCATGAACAACCCTCTGTTAACTAGGACAGCACTGTTAAACTTATCCTGACATTTTATCTAGTCTGTACACTCAGTTTAGCTTTCAGGCTGCACTGCTCTTGCCAGTGGGACTTGGCGGTTGGCCTCCAGCCTTTGGGGTAGAGCTCCAGCCTTTGGGGAAGGGCTCAAAAGTTCTTGAAGACTCCAGGACCAATATTGTTTTACCCTAGAGTTTGTTATAATCTCCTCCCTTCAGAGCTAATCTCTTGCCATCACAGCCGTTCCAACATTAATGAGTACTTTTGAGAGCTCAGCTTTTCTGCTAAATGATAAGTTTTCCTCTTTTATTAGTCCATTAAGAGAGTTATTATAGCTCAAGTGCTCTGTTCTATTTGGATGAAAACTACTTCGATAAACAGCAGTGAATTCCTCCTCCTCAAATGATGGCCTTTCTGGGTGCTGGTACATGATGTGCCCTGGTGTGTCCTATCTGCTGAGTAAAGGGTGGGAAGATTAGGAAAATATGGTCCAAGGGCACTAGCAGGTAGAGTTTGGAGGGGATCTGGGGTGAATATTCAAGACTTGTGGAGAGGTGAAAGAAAAAACAGAAAGCCTCTAAGGGGACAAGACCCAGAGAAGAGATGAAAAATGGGTTTATAGGGAAGCCTCCAAGCTAGTCGGTTCAATAGCATTTTTTTTAACCTGATTTCTGGAAGAGAAGACTCTGGGTAGCAAGGAGAAATGGTGCCCAGCAGGTGTGAATGTTCACTTCACGGTAGCCTTAAAAACTTCATATTGCTTTAAAAAATGCAATTAAACTTCCTCCAGTAACATGCACCTGAACAGCCTAATGTGTGGATCTGCTCCACTGCATTTCCACTGGTTTCCTCCAAGGAGATGAGAATTTGCCTCTCTCCTCAAGCAGTGTGGAGTTGTGCTTTTGCTAAGGGGGAAATCTGTGGTTGCTGCACTGAGGCGTAATTCTTGAAATCCCCTGACATTAGCTGCCATCTCTATTACTGTGGCTATAGAAGAGCTATCTTGTATTTCAAGTATATCAGTGTGGGTGGTGTGGCCACATCCTCTTTTAAGTCATACAGGAAGGCACCGATTACTCTCATGGCTTTCAGTCTACAGTGTGGCAAAGCACAATTCCGCTGGTATCACACCCAACTTTACTGGCCTCTTGCATGTCACTGAAACATCCTTCCTCCCCCAATGCTCAGTAATGCTGACTCCCGCCCATTTGGTCCCCAGCACTGGCTTTTGACCCAAGCCATGCAAAGCAGAGGCAGGTGAAGGGGCAGCACGTGAAGCTGTGCTGGGAGGTGTGGGACCCACAGCCTGTGAGCTCTCCTCCCCCTGGGAAGGAGGCTCTGCTGTCCCCACTCACTGCAGGTGCACCTTTCCTTCCGGATGCTCCACACACTGCCAGGCTTCATGGTCTCTTCTCATTGGATTGGGGTTTCCAGGTTTTCTCCTATTAAAGTTCATGCTAGTTAAACTAAGCAGCAGATTTGCAAGTGGAGGTCAGCAAATTGCTGCCACACCCTCTGTGAATATGTAATTGCACATACTCTTTGTGCTTTGCATCGACTAGCAGGTGAGGAACTGTGTCACCTGTGCATGTCACTGTGCATGTCACTGAAGCCAGGATTGTCCACCCGGAGATGCAGGCTGAATTCAAATTACCAAAATACTTTGGTCTAGTGTGTCTCTATTAAAATCTGCACATCAATAAATCCTATGGCCTTTAGTCCAGTGCTGTAATCTCTCAGGGGATCTTGCTGAGAAGATTCAGCCTCAAAGGGGAAGCATTGCAGGCATTCTGGTTTCTTAACTCAGCATTTCCAGGTCTGGAGACCCCAAAGTCTCTCAGCAGGCTCTAACAGAAGGTTTTTGCTTTTATTTTTTTCACCATGTCCACCCTTAGGAGGAGCCCAGGAGCTCCCTGGCTGGTTTTGGCTTGCCCGTCAGCAAGGACAGAGGTTGCCCAGGGAACTTGGTGTGCAGCAAGGGGGCTCCTGTGGGAGCAGAGGAGGAGAGCGATGCCGTGGTCCACCCTCCGGTGTGCTGTAGTTTGTGTCCCTGTGTCTTCTGCCCTGCAAATTGCAAGTCTTCTGCCAAATGATGGAAGTGCCTGGTGGGATGGATGGCTATGGAGCCAGGAATGAGCATGCGTGCACGTGTGCACTCAGTCCGTGTCCAATGCAGTGGCTGTTGCAGGCTGGTGTCCTGGTGGCACTGATGACAGCCAGCTCGGAGAGCTGGCAATGCCACAGCAACTGTGCCCAGGAACCAGCTTTCTTAACAGTTTCATAAAGCTGACTTTATTTTTTTCATATTGCCTGTCTGCTCTGCCTTCAAGGAGGGGCAGACATCAACATCAGCAGAGGTTGTGTGATAAAGAAACTCCAGCCATGCTGACCTCAGAAAATTTTATTTAGTTAGTTTGTAGGAATGCTGTTTTTATTAATCTAACACTGTTATCGGAAGACATTTGTGCAACCTCCTGAAAGTACCTGGCTATGTGTAATATGCCACATACAGATAAATGCCATGGTAAATGTCGAGTCATACAGAAAGATAAATAAATTAGTTTCCTGGGCTCATTAGAGCTGAAAGCTGGGGTTTTATAGCAGGAAGAAGAGAATTGCACAATGCAGTTCCATATGGCTTATGAAATGTGTATGAAAACCATTTTCTCCTACCCATCTTAATTATGATATATAAATAGGTTCTCTATTTTCTTTCAAGCACTTACTTAGCTGGAATATTTTTTTTACAAGACCAGTACAATCACTTGTATGATTCATTTCTGTAGGCCCTTAACAGATCTCTAAATCAACAAACGCAATTATTTAGAGCAGTAACGTGACCTTTCACTAATTGGGAAAGAAAATGTTGTACCATAGGTGAAAGTTGTCATGAGTGCTCAGCACTGTCAGAAGTAATTTTGACATTTGGATTTAAATTGTAGTGGGAATACGTACTTAAATAATGTGTAATAAGTTTGTAGATTCTGTGTATATATAAGTTTTGTGCGAGCATGGGCGTGCTTATGGAAGGAGAGTGCAGCTGGCACTACCCATGGCCAGGCAGCAGACTGAAACCAAAGCACCGTTTCACCCAGGGTACGATTTTATCATGTAACCTGTCAGCAGAGGACTCCTTCTGCCAGTGTGTGCCACCAGCCACTGCTAGTAAGCAGCATGAAGTGCTCAGCATCCGTCTCACAGGAGCAGCAGCAAAGCCACAGGGTTAACAGGGACTGCCAGGAGGGTACACAGGGGCCAAGTCCCGGTGGGCTGCATCTCCCACAGGCTCCTATGGCCGGGAGGAGACAACAGAGACAGAGGAAGGCGGATGCCAGAGCAGTAAGGATGAGATGTATATCAAATATATATCTTTTTATTATTAAACATTGAGACTGTAGTAGTGCTTAGAGGCTGAAGTTTTGGACCTTATCATACCAGACACCATAAACACAGCACATATGGCAGTCCCTACTCCAGAGAGAGAGCCACACACACCACAAACAGAGCATGCCTCTGCTTTTCCAGCTTGTCTGTAGTCCTGCAAGACCCTCCCTACCTGGAACCAGTGGATGACATTCACTGAAGCAGGCTGGGAGTAGAGGAGGAATTGGCCCTTTGAAGGAGCACGTAGGACTACATGTGGCAACGCAGTAAACGACAGCCAGAGACAGGATAAATGAGTCACTTTTCTAGCATATTTGAATACTGTTTAAATATAAACATTGCAAATGAGTATCTCTAACTGAGAAAAAATAAAATTGGATGCAAAAATACACCAATGGTATACTACATATGCATATAAATACATTACATGGTTTGCACAGTCATTATGTGTCTTCCTTCCGGACTGGCTTTCTACAGACTGATACAAAAGTTGAAACAGAAAAACAGAAGGGAAAGGTCTTCAACTAAACACATTGTTGTTTTGGCAAGTGATTCACTTCCCAAAAGTCTGGGCTGTAAAACAAAAACCAGTTTCACAACAGACCCATTTGTGTTTTCACATCATATCTATCTCACAGGAAGGGGGGAAAGAGCAAGGAAATGGTGATGCAAACAGGGTCCTCAGTACATTATAGAATCATAGAATGGTTTGGGTTGGAAGGGACCTTAAAGATCATCGAGTTCCAAGCCCCCTGCCATGGGCAGGGACACCCTCCACTAGCCAAGGTTGCTCAAAGCCTCATCCAGCCTGGCCTTGAACACCTCCAGGGATGGGGCATCCACAGCTTCTCTGGGCAACCTGTTCCAGTGCCACACCACCCTCACAGTAAAACATTTCTTCCTAATATCTAATTGAAATCTGCTCTCTTTCAGCTTAAAAGCATTGCCCCTTGTCCTATCACTGCACTCCCTGATAGAAGGTGCCTCCCGATCTCTCCTGTAGGCCATTATAATGACATCTGAGACCAGTTCCATCACCCATTCAAAGCCTATGATATTAAAAGGGGCTGGAAAAGTCCTCTCTTGATAAGGAGGGCTTAAGCAATATCCAAAGTGCTTTACTGGATGCCAGGGCTTAGCCCACACCATCCACTGCAGAGGCGGTTTGCTCCTAACCCTCTGTTAGCAAGTGCCACTCCAGCGCAGATACTTGGGATGGGGTCACTGTGGAGGGGCTCGCGGTGGCTGGGGGGTTGGGTGCTCCCACCTCACAGAGGTGAAGGAAGCACACGCTGCCCTGGCCAGAGTGCTGCTGCAGGGCCAGCCAGGGCTCTCCAGGGCCACGTCAGAAACCCCGATGCCCCTGGGCACTGCTGCTGCATGGAGCAGAACATGCAGCCGGGGCCAACCCAACCCCAGGTCTGGGGTCCTGCAGCGCAGAGGGACAGCCACAGCTGAGCAACAGCTCCTCCTGATCCGAAACCTGGTGCCTCTCCCACCAGCCGGACACAGCCCCCCCTGCCCTGCTCAGAGCAAAGCAGATGGGGTGCAAGCACGCTCACATGGGACTTTTTCAACATCTCTAAATTTGGGATTCAGTTTTTGTCTTTTTTTCCGTTTCCTTAAGAGACAAAAAGCTACATGGGAGGTGTCTGCTCAGTCTGGGCTACCTGGGGAGTCAGCGGCGTGGCTTTCGCGTACCCTGTGAGGTAGACGGAGGTCAGAGCACCAGGGCAGCATCCAGGCAGAGACCGTGATGGCTCCAAGAAGACCTCAGAGAGCATCTGTGACTGCTGCAAGGAGCAGCCTCGGTCCTTGCAAGCACTGGTTCCCCCATGGGGTGCCCACTTTTCCAGGCTGTGCTCAGAGGACAGTGATTCCCATAGAGACGCTGAACACCGGATTAGGTTGAAGTGCTTTCCGTAGGAAAAGGTGGCAGTGTGCGCTGTGCATTGTTCCAGGGGATGGTTTCCATCCCCAGCTTAGCCCTCCGTCTGGCACAGGGGGGGTGCCAAGGGGTGTCTTGGCCTAGGACACGTTTATGTTGGAGAAGAGTGGGGCCCCAGGTGATGTGGACGCTGTGCTGTCTGCCAAGTAGCCCATGATGCTTTTGAGTTCTCCACGGGACAAATTGGCTTTGATGTACAGGAATGCTTCCAGGTGCCTTTTGCTGTGGAAGAGAAATAGGCAGATGTTATTGCTCCCATGGATCTCCACATGCCGGATGCCTTGTGCCAGGATGTGGCCCCCACCCTGCAGCATCACTGAGCTCCCCTGTGGATGCCAGCTTGGCATCTGGTGACCCACCATTATCCCTAGACTCTTAGGGTAGGGCAGAGAATCTCCAAGGCAAAGGAGAAAATCAGACCAGAATTTGGAATATATAAATAGGTCTTTTTAATAGTTTACTTTGTTGTCCAGTCGCACAGGGATTGCCACAGCCTGGCAGGCAGCCCTCACCTATACTCATATTTGACTGTTTCCTGGCTCAATTAAAATTCCACATAAGTATTTGCAAATCTGTTTTAGCATTGCTTACCGGATATCTGGGTATGTTGTGGCAAGTGTTGCAACTTCAATTTTAATAGCGCCTAAATCCTGAAGTCGGATTATTTCAGCCAGTTTGGGGAGTGCCGAATTCAGCCACGTGGCTTGAGACCCCTGCCAGAAGAGAAAGCTGTCAGCAGGGCATTGTGGAGGTGCAAACCTCTGCCCAGCCCAGGGTACCACTGGGCTGGTTCCTGAGGCTGTTTCCTGGTGATGGGGAAGGTCATGGCAAGGATTTTAGGTGACTCATTGTTTCCTGTGATGTTTCTAGCCTGGGCCAGCCTTGGAGAAATTGGATTAGTTTTGTGGTGGTTTTAAATCCTCTTGCACAAATGGTGTAGGTTTTGCCATAAGACTGGGGTTTCTGCATTCACCTAGACAGGCTCTCTTTTCTCTTCCCTCCCATCACATTTTCCTTTCCTCAGGTCTCTGTAGTGCCCATTGTGTGTATGAGGACTGATGGGGAAGGTAACACACTGCCATGTGATGTTGTCTCCCAGCTCTGCTCACAACCCTGCCTTTAGCATTTCCAGGCACTGCCAAAATCCTTTCCCTGCCCACTCAGGTAAAAGCCCCAGCTGGACCTGTTTTCTGGCTGTTGGATATCCCAAGGCGTCAGCTGCCTGACCTCCCCCGCCCATGCCGAGTGATGCTCAGGCTTGTTGCTCCTCCAGTCAAATGTACACGGGGTGGTGGAGGTCAGGGCTTGGCTTAGCTTTTTTGCAGGCAAATTTAGAGGTGTGAAAGGAGGGAGGTGATCTCAGGGGACAGAGAGAGGTGTCCCAGCCATGCAGAAGAAGCAAGGGTCTCCAGGGGAGGAAATCCTTGTGTACCAGAGACCCAGCACTGCCCAGCCCCTGCCTGACCCAAAAGCAGCAGAGTGACGGAAATCAGGGCAAGGGGAAAGAGTCAAAACCCAGACTCTGCACAGATTGCACTGAAACCAGAGCAGTGCAGTGTTTAGCTAAATCTCCTGACCCTATTAATATAAATCTTCAAAAGGAAACCACTGCCTGTGGGACAAAGGAGGATGAAATAATCGCTCTTCCTCTGGGGGAGGGCAGGCTGGTGGCAGGAGAGTCTTCCTGCCTGTGGGCACTTGGAGACATCTTTCTACCTAAGGTCCTGCCCTCCAGGAAATTAAGCTGAGTTGGAAAGGTTAATGAGAGGCCCCAGAAAATTTATTTTCCTGTTTTTCAGTGTTCCCATGCTCCTTGCTGTTGTGGACGCAGCGAACACTCACGTACATTGCTGATGCAGAAGGCTTCCAGGTCGGCAGCGTTCTTGGAGATGCATTGGGCCAGGTTTTGCTGTTGTGCTGGAGTTTTCAGGCTGACTTTCCTCTTAAGCAGTCTCACAATGTACTCTTTAACCAAATGGGCATGGATCTTCTTGATGATAGTCTGTTGGGAAGGGGGGGGGGGGTCATCCATCTGTCTTTTGCTTGGGGACAAAACTGTGTGTGTGTGGATGGAGGACAAAAATGGCTTGAGTGTTGTAAAACATGCCCCACCAAATGCCTGTTGCCGATCATATGTGAGGAACAGTGCTGGTTGCCAACCTCCCCATGACTGGTCACACGACATCCTAGATGCTGAGAATTTCTTTGTACTCAAACAAATTAAGTGTGGGAATTTCCAAATGTTGATTCCTTCTGGGAAGAGTTGAAGGCATAGAAAAGATCTAACGTGTTAGAGAAGTATCAGTAATCCAGAGAAACAGGAATTCATGCTGCTCCTCCTGTTCCTCTCTCTAATATACAAAACATCGTAATTTTGTTTCAGCTACTAAAAAGACAAAGGCAGGAAATCAAGAGGTTTTTTTATGTGGTGATGTTTCATATATACTCCAGCACCACTGAAAATATGGTTGTGGCTCAGTTATCTGGGATTTGTGCCAGTTGCATCCGTCTCCTCCAGTCCTTAGAGCAACCAAAGGAGCTGTGAGACAGAACCGTGTTTCAAGGTTGCTAAAACAAACCCATACATAAATAAAGCCATGTTTTGGGTGATCCCTAGAGCACTTTCTCTACAGCAAAAGTGGTTTTCTCTGCAACACTGCAGCAGAGCTACAGGAGTCTGCTTCTGCTGGAGAAGAGTAAAATTTATATGGCTAATCTAGGTAAACTGCATGCTGATGGCAATCCTGCCTAAGAGGGTTCTCCAGTGCCAGGCCAGCTCACCAGCTTAACGTGGGTCAAGGCAACTCCAGTTGCAGAGGATCAGAGGTGAAAACACAGCCTCAGCTTCCCAGAATCCCTCCAGTATTTCTCTCTGACTTACATGGTAGAAAGGGTCCTTTAGGGTCCGGAAGTCTGAAATATGTTTGCTTGTGGTTTTAATGATCTCGTTCATAATTTCATTGCTGGAGTCCCACTTGTTTTCTGTAAACTTCTTATAAATTGGCTGGAAAAAGGAAAATCTGCTTAGTTTCCTCAAAACAAATCCTATGCACACATATATTTAGCATTTCTATATGTACAGTATCCTACATAGTGACAGTGTGGTGTGCAGTCCTGTGTGGGGACGTGTGACAATGACTTACAGGGGCAGGGGAAGAAGGGGCTGTAACTGGGTTTGTGTCCCCTTCTTGTTCCTCATGATGAAAACTCAGGGCTTGAAAGGTTTGTATTGGAGATGCTTTTTTTCCCCCCACACATTTTAAATGTTTTATCCAAAGCATCTTGTCTGATTAGAGAATTACGGAACCATCAGGGAAAAAATGAATCATTATGAGATGTTTTCAATCACTATTTTACTTGGCCACAGTAAATAACTATGAAAATAAATGAAGATCCCCTGCTCTGACAGATGCCTTCCAAAAAGCCCTACAGAGAAAGCAGGAGAGACTCCTATGNGAAGAAGAAAAAAGAAAGAAACCAAAAGTGCCTTTCAGACCACCTTTATGAGGAAGCCAAAAGCTGTGTAATTGCAGTTCATGTCATTTGTGATTGCTTCCTACAGTTTGGAGTGTAAATACTTGCAGATTGATAATCTCCCTCCTGCAGCAGTTATCTCAGATGTGGTCAGCACATCTTATGTTTGTCTGCACAGTCATGACTATGTAGCTGCCCCTGGTTTGCTTGTATGCTTGAGGACCAGCTCCAGGAGAGATGATTCAGAGTTGAGATGCTGATGCTGAGAGGTGACCTGCCCCAAAACCCTTCTGCACTTTGCTGCATTTGAATCAGAGATTTTGGGCAACTGGTAGGAGAACATGCCCAGCATCAGTACAGGCTGAGCCATGGGCCAGAAGGATGTGGGGTATGGATATGGTACCTTCAGCTGGGCAAACAGCTGTTGAAGCAGCACATCAAAGCCGCTGTTTTCAATGTCACTGAGAGTGCTGAGGATACTGTCTTTATTGTCATCATTTTCTGCCATGTTTTTCTCTGCGTAGTCTCTGCAAGGAAATATCAGAGAGGTCAGAATAATCTGTTCTCACAAGAGATATACAGAGAGAAAGTCAGAGGTCCCCAAACCTTCCTCTGCAGGCAGAAGGGCCTTCCTCTGCCCACTCTGGCATACCTCCCCTGGACCACACTGTTACCCATGGCCTGCAGAGGAAGGAGCAAAGCCTTTTCTTTTGGACCCTTACCTGAAATTCGAGCAGTTGTTAATATTTGCAATCAGTATAGGCTTGTAGTATCTGAACTTCTTGCTTTTCTCCTTAAAGTCTTCAAAAGCATCCTTGTAGCTGGAGGGGAGATGGGAAGAGGAGAGGGGGATGAGTGTGTGCCCCGGGGGCTCTGCCAGCCCCGCTGCCCACCGCCGCCTTACCGCACCTTTTCAGGAAGGCTGGCAGCTCCTTTGACAGGCGACGTGACAGCTCCTCACCCACTGCCGCGCTGATGTCAGTGGCTCGCTTCTGGCCACTGTAGACACTCTAACAAACAAACAAGATTAATTTTAAATGCTATCTGGTCCAAAAAGTCCAGATTCACAACTTAAGAAGACTACAGACCCTTAACGGCGGTAACTGTGACCAGCTCTCCTGCACCCCACGCTGTAACTGAGCCAGGGACTGTGCAGAGCAGCTATACACATCTGGTGTGCTGTCCTGGTTTCAGCTGAGACAGACTTAACTCTCTCCATAGTAGTTAGTGTGATGCTTTGTTTTGGATTTGTGCTGAGAAGGCGACTGATGATCGTAGTTGTTGCCAGGACAGCCAAAGACTTTTCAACTTCTTTGCTATGCCAATGTCTGCAGGTGCAGGAGAAGCTGGGAGGGAGCATAGCCCCAATAAATAGCTTAGGATTTGACCTTAAGTTCCAGATTGAGACCCAAATTGGCCAATGGTTAATTCCATATCGTGCACGTCATGCCCAGTACACAACAGATAAGGATCTGTCTGGAAGTTCTCTCTCTCTCTCTGTGGTTTGCCCCTCTCTTGGGGTCATCTCACTCTCTAGGCTGGCTCTCAGATGCTTGGGCTCTTATCTTTTTTGGGATTGCGGTTTCAGAATTCTCCCTGCTCTGGGATTGTTAGCCAGGGATAGGCTGAGCCTTGGGCATCAGGTGGTGAGCAGTTGCACTGTGTATCACTCATTTGTATCTATTGCTATTACCATTATTATTTTCAATTTTGTTGTAGTTTATTTATTAAATTGCTCCTATCTCAACCCACAAGTCTCTTTTTCCCTTTACCCCTTTAATTCTCTCCTCCATCCCCAGGAAGGGGGTGGGGGGTGAGTAAGCAGCTACATGGTGTTTTGCTGCTAGCCAAGGTTCAAAACTACAACATGCATTCAAGCCAGTTTTGAACTCCATGTTCAAACGGGGAGAGAGGTGAAAAAGAAAGAAGCATTAAAAAAAACTATCAAATAGCTGAGAAAGTGGGGAACATGACACTTGGGTGTTTGCTTTTTTTTTTTACTGAATGTCGTATGATTACATTTAAAAAACAATTTAAGCTCAACAATCCTGATATATGAAAAGTTTAAAAAAAATAAACTCTACTAATCCTCTGCAGGCAGAGGAGGGAAAGCATCGAGCGCTTGGAAAGGGCACAAGCACTTGGAGCAGCTCTGCCTGTGACAGTCTCCCTGGGAGCAAGCCAGGGCAGCAGCACCCGCGCTGCTTCCTTGCTCTGCTAAACCTGTCTTGTTTCTCTGCTGTTAGGTGACCCAGCACCTAATGGCTTGGCTTCAGCTAGGGGTGCAGAAGAGACTGCACAGGGAGAAACAAAGGCTGCTTTCCTGGTTGTTTTGCTTATAGACGAGTTTGTCTCCAGCACATGGTAGACCAGGACCCTGCCAGACCACGGTTAGGGCTCCCTGTGCCACCCACCTCTACCACCACCCAACACAAGTGACCTGGCCTTCGCTTTCCTGAATTGGGTATAGCTAGTCTCACACCCTAAACACAGGCAGGATGCAATGGTTTATTTTTAATACATATCTGTATTACCTGGATAACAAATATTGCTAGTAGTTCGCTCTGAAAATGTCCATTTAGTTTCTCTGGTTCTTTGTCTTCTTTCCACCTTTGGATTTCTTTATCTAAACATTTACTCAGTGAATTTTTGATAGTAGCCTTTAGGGAAGGAAGAACAACAGCATTTACCATAAAATGGATGTAGCAGCTCCTGCCTTACACAAGTTTTACTCGCCCACCCACCATTTGTCTGGCCGAGTGGACTATTTCCTTGGCCCTGGCTGAGAAGTAAAGGCTCTTCGCTATGAGACGCCCAGTCCACAGCTCCACAGCAGCAAGGACAACCCCCTCACAATATCCACCTACGCAATAGCAAATTAAAAATTTCAGGGTAGCAGTCCAGATCAAGATCTACACCCCTGCCTGCCACCTGCCACGTCAGCCATGATCTCAAGGGCTGGGAGGGAGCGGTGGGTAGGAGGTTGCAGGCAGCCATGCGTGCCAGAACCCAAACTCCCCTGTGTGTCATACTGCTAACCTCGGGGCCTGGTTTTGCAATGCTTTTCCATAAGCAATTCTGCTGTCTTACAAGCACTGGAGAGTGAAACAAATTGTTCTCAGGTTTTCTCTGACCCCTCTTGTGTGCGTGCTGTACAGCAAAGCTTTGGAAATGGTCTGTGCAGCGGCTGGCATTTGTCTGATCACCAAGTGCCTTGTTCATGTGCTTTGCAGCCCCTGCACTCACCTCTCCCATCTGCAAACCATCATGGGCTACAGCTAAACCTGGAATTTGTCTTCTCATTTTCCAGGAATTCCAGCCCAAAATGCCAAAAGCTCTAAGCTATGGGCGTACTGTAAAGTTGCTTCTTGTTTCCATTAAGGCAAGAGTGATCCAAAAACCAGAACAACTGTTATTTTCTGCAGACCAGGTGATTCTCCGTCAAAGAAACAGATATTTTGAGACCAGACTGGCATGCTTTGTGCTCATCCTACAAAGGGTCTGGCCACTGCTGCAGAGGCTGGAAGTAAGTCTGAATCCATCATCTGAGAGAGGGAGTGTAAATCCCTTGCAGGATTTAGCAGACAACTAGAAAGTTACCCATAAATAATTGTCGTTGGAATTTTTTCCACCTTCCTACCACAAGGTTTGCAAGAACAGAGCGGTTCTTTTCTGATGGCTCCCAGGGCTAACCAGAAGTTTGCTCTGCAAGTCCCATCTAGCAGAAAGCTAACCTGTCCCTCAAAAAGAAACAAAAGCATTCTTGCTTTTGCTTCTCTCTGGAAGGTTGTGTGACTCACAGCTGAGAAGTGTGCACACAGGACAAGTCAGAGCTCCTCTGAGGAGTCAAGGAGTCATATGGGAGCAGGAAAGGAAAGAGGAGGGACTGAACAGATTCTCACCTCTTCATTGTCAAGGTATTTCTTTTCAAGCTCTTTGCTCAGACTTGATGGCAAAAGACTTCCAAGCTTAACTTTTTCCAACTCCTCGGCTAAAACATGATCTTTTCTCATATCTCTGGAATAAAAAAGCCAAACAATCACATTTTCCAAGGGCAGTGTAATTCAAGACAGTTGTTGATGCAAATCACTAACACTTTGAGACTATCAGTGAAAAAACAGATGGAAATGTACATTGTCCTTAGTCCAGGCAGGACTTGGAGGAGCTGAACCTGTGCCAGGGGTGGGATCTGTGAGCGTGAGACCCCAAGCAAACCCAGGGAATGGAGTCACATTCTGCCAAGCTCCTGAGCACCACCCACTGTGCTCTGGTGGGGTCAGGGGACCCAGAGCAGCCAGAGGGACTAGTCCCAGGACATAGCCTCTCTCCATGAATACAGCAAGGGGATCAGATGAAAAGCTGTCCTTTCATGGCTAGTTGGGAACAGACCAAGTTTCATACCCTGCTGTCATGTCCCCACCGCATGCTGGCTGACCTAGGTGCTCCTGAGCCACTTTCAGAGAAGGGACCTGCCAGCCGTGGGAGGCTCAGCCAGAACTTGTAGGGGGGCTGATTTGGAAGCAGCCTCTCCCTATGGATCTGCAGAGAACAGCCCTGAGTGTTGCCTGATTCCCATGTTTGCACATGACCCAGCTCCCCAGGGCTACACCGCTGTGCTCCCTGCACATGGGCTCTTTCCGATACAATGCTGGCAGCTGGACCCAGGCTGTTGTGCAACCCTCCTCCTCCTCACTGCTCCCTTCACTGCTGGCCATAGAGAGAAGTGGTCCCTGAGCAGACACCCGGACCTGGCCTCTGGGAACACCCTGCACAGCAGCCGCTGCCCTGGCCAACACCGTCCCCAGCACTGGGCTGTGCTGCTCTGGCTGAGCCCTGCTCCTCACAGCTACTCATTTCCATTTCACTCATTATACTCCATCAGTGAAACACCAGAAGGAAAAAGTGGAAGTGAGGGCTGAATGGTTTTACAGCAGCAGAAGAAACACTGCTGGTGTATTTACTGGTTTTCATCTAAGAAATTAGAGCACTCGATTCTCCATCCAGTACTATAAGCCACAACAAGGAATATTTTCAGTTCTATAACATACAGGGCTTGTGAAGGTGAAGGGTGACCCTTGGCTGATGATGGCCTCTCACAGGGGTGTACCCTTTGGTCTCCTAAACTGGAGGAGAACACAGACTGTGGGTAATTCCTAAGCAACATTCTCTGTGCCTAGGATAATTACATCTCGGGTTGTTCTATTTATTGGCTGCCCTCTGGTCCAGAGGGTTGAAATTTCCAAGTTTTCCAAGAATGAGTTCAGGTCTGCAACTGGAATAGAGCTCAGGGCAAAGAACTTGCCCAATTGCGACAAGTGAAGTCCTAAACATCTGTGTGCACATCTGTTGTCCACAAGCTCAAATGGTGGTGGGATGAGCCCTTGGTTTACACGCTAGCAGCCTTGAGCGTGTCCCTTCCAACCGTCCTGGCTGTCAGCATGGCATCAGTGACACTAAAACCTCGCCAGGTACCAGATTGCATCACAGTGATACTGATTCATAAATCAGGCAAATGCCTGGTTTGCAGCCAGTGAACCTGTGTTGGTTGCCAGGGATTAACGTGTGTAAAAGGCTCACTTACTTTGGGTAAATGTTGTGTACCCATGAGAGGAGAAGGTAAACATCCTTGTCTTCCAGATGAGACTCAGCATTTTTCTTTGCCTGGGAGGCAAAATGTTTGTGGTAGAGTTCTGCATATGTGCTGAACACATTAAACTCAGGAGGATAAAGCTGTTTAATGTACTTTACAACTACTGTCAGATCTTCTTTCATTGTCTTCCCCATGTGCAGGAGGTTCTGGCCAACTGTAGAGAGGTTCTCAGTTATAGGAGTACGGCTTGTGTCTTTCATTCGGGTCTCTACCGACTCCTTTACTGTAGCCATCCAAAGCTCTTTCCATTTTCTAGGTCTAAATTGCACGTTTTGGTCAGGTGGATTCTCTGATGTGTAGTTCAGATCTTCTTTCTCCTGCTCTTTCAGTGCCTCTACTGCCTGCTGCAGCAGCTCTGGGTTTGTTTTCGCTAGCAGTATGGAGTCTTTCAAGATGCTGAAGACTTTGTGCTTCAGAACTTCATAGACAGACTCGATGTCTTGCTGGCTGGTGCTCAGTCCCTCCTCACTTTTGCTAGACAGGCTCTTCTCCAGGACAATCAGATGCTGAGCAGCGTCACAAAGCTTTTGGTCTTCAAGGAGATCCATGACTTGTTTGACTGGTGAAAAAAGAACAGCCTTTCTTTACCCAGTAGCAAAAAAATTATATTTCTATTTTATATAAAATTGTGGCTCTGGAATACTTAAAAAAATGTTTGTATTTCTATAATGCTGGATCTTGGGCTCCTTCACCATACAGAAAATCTTTCTGTTTCTTTAAAGATCAGATAATTTCTAGCTTGCCCCTAACTGGGGCAATGGAAATGTGAATACTAACACCAGTGTGTTTTATATGGACAGATATTTATGTGCTACTCATCATTTTTCCAAAATTTAGATTTGTGGGTGTTTATATATTTATTATCCCACTTCCCATTAATATCACCTCAAGTAAGAAGCATGGCTTCAAAAAAAATGTAGATGGAAAGAGGTAGCTAAATAAGATGTGCTAGAGGAAATACCACATGGGTTTTCCAGAAATAGGTTGGCACAATCTGACCTGTGAAATTTTTTTGGAGGACACATTTAGCGGGCAAGATAAATACAATTGAACTATCTCATCTGAACTACAGCCAGTTACTTGATATGGTGTCATCTGAGAAACTATTAGTTAAACTGGAGAAGTTATATCCCCAAATAAGTTTTGTTAGGTGTGTAAGGTTTGTACGGAAAACCCTGGGTGGAGAAAGCTTAGGATATTAATGAAACTCATCTTACTTAATCTTCTCTTTAGAGAGTGTGGCACAAAAGCTGGGAGTGCCCTATTGGCATCTGCTGATTACACAAAGTTCAGAGACATTGTCGAAACTGAGGGTTTGGTATTATACAGGAACAACAGGATAGCTTAAATAGTAAATGGGCTTAAATTTAATAACATGAAGAATAAGATATAAATTCAATAGAACTAAAGTTACTTAGCAACAAATAAGATTTTCTGCTGCAAGCCGGATGTGAATCAGCTTGAGATGGAGGAGGAAGAGAGGTGCCTGGAGAATTAGTAAATCATTACTGTGAGACAATGGTGAAAATGTCAGATATGACCCCAGGATGTGAGGAATGTCCATCTGAGATATGAAAATGGTAACATTGTGCCAGGCATTGGTGGTATCCCATCTGGAATATTTTTTGCAATTCTGGTTGCTTTATTTAAAAAAAAAAAAGACATTGGGAATGGGGCAATGCAGCAGTAAGAACAAAGGCAGGAAGGGCCTGTTTTCAGACTCAGTTTATTTAGCTGAGCAAATTCAAGGCCAAGAAGGAAAAACACCAGTTAGGGAAAACATTTGACACATGGAGAAAGAGATGCCAGTTAGCCAGGTAAAGACTTGCCTGAAAATGAGACAACTTGTACTAAACCAGGGATACTTTGTAAGAGCCCCCCCAGTAAAGGAGATAGGACTAAAAAATTAACTTATTTTAAGGTACAGCTTGCTAAGTTTAAGAACCAGGTAATGATATGTCACCTGAGGTGGCAGGGGAGCCTTGGAAGTGCCAAAGGGCACTTTCCTCTCCAGTTCTGGACTTCTGCGCTGGTGTTTTTCTCCCCCTCTAAGCACCCTGCAGGGATGGTGCCTGCGGCTGGAGGAGCTGTATGTCTGGATATCAGCCCCAGGAAAGACCTACGTGTGCTGCTCCCTGCTGTTCCTGGGGGAAGAGGAGATTTCACAGGGTGGTGGTTTCATGGAGGAACAGAGCAGAGAGGCATGCCTTGGTTTCTCTCCCATCCATAGATCTTTGTGCCCCCATGAGAGGTAGAAACAAGTTTTGTTTTGGACAGAAAACCTGCAAACTGGTAGTTCCTCAAGGATGTGCCCTTGGTGCCAAAGGACCATGACTTGAGGTCATGTGCTCCTCAGCTCATATTTCCCCAGGCTCTTTGGGCAAGTCACTTCAACGTGTCAGTGCCCTTGTTTCTCAAGGGGACAATTCTCCACCTCGTGCAGCCCCTCTCAAGATAACTATGGCCTATAAGGTGGTGCAAGGAGGATGCAGAAGCACTTACCACTGGGTGGCTTGGTCTTTTTCATCTTCTTAAGTGCACTCGTAAGGATTCCCTTTATTCCTTTCTTCCCCTTTTCAGGGCTGTCCCCAGCAGAGGCGCAGCTCCCATTGCTCGTGATGGAAGATGCACATGAGGGTCTGCGGGCTGCCTCTGGCCTTTCCCTCATCTTCTCCTGGTCCCTGGACCAGATCTCATATCCAGAAGGTTCAGGACAGGCAGGGATTTGTTCAGCTACTGATGCTGAAGGGTTTTCAAACTGGCCGTTTGCACCAATGCAACCCTCTGATCCATTGCGTATTCCAATAGGACCACTTTGGAAAAAAGGTAACATTTTCATCATTTTCCTTCTAGCCTGTAAATTTCAGAAAGAACTGGTCAGATTATAACAGTTTGCATAAAAATCAGCATGGCACACTGTGGCAAGGTTTATTCCCATTTAAAAAAAATTATAATTCTGTAATGAGTTGTCCCCATGTGGGTGGTGTGGGGAGTGCTACACACATCTGGTATGAGCACAGCTCTGCAGGAGAGCTCCTGAGCAACATCACCTCAGGTAGCTGAGATGATGGAAGAAGCTCTCTGGTCTAATAAATAACTTTGAGAAAATCAATAAGTGATTTTAAGGATGATTCAGATGGTCTGATTTGAGACATCAAGCTTGTCTGGATACAGGAGAACAGAGCTCTCCCACAGCGTCCTGTGGGTGTGCAGACGTGAGCGTGGTGCTGCACACGAATGACGTGGGTGGGGTGGGACAAGTGTCCTGTGCCTATTCAAAGCAACCACAAAACTCCCATATTTTTAGATGGCATCAGGATCAATTCCAATCTTCCTTAGGGCCATTTTTTGCTGATCTCTGCTCATCTGGCTGCAGATCTGTTTGTGGAAGCACCCATGTAGCTACTAGCACACTGAGTTTGCACGTACAGTATGAAAATGAGACGAATCTACTGAGTCAGGTACATAGCAGCCTTTGCTGAACAAAGGTCTGCTGGTTTAACTGTGTCCCCATTGAAGTCAATAATAAAATTCTTAGCTTCATGGAGGAGAGCTCCCAGAGAAGGTGGCTGAGAGTTCAGATACATCAGGAACGTGAAAACCATGGTTGAAAGGATGGGAGTGTGGAAAGCACAACAGTATCTCCTGATATGAACATCACTAGGTTTAACATTTTGGGCCCAAAAATCACAGTCAGAAGCATGGCTTCAACACTCTACATCCTGCCTGCATCCCTACAGTGGCAGACACAAGCTCAAGGATGCATTCAGACCCTTCAAACCCACCCACAGTCTATGTAATCTCATTTTTAAAGCAGTCCCAAGGTCACTACAGCATCCCAACTGAGGCAACTTCAGTGCAGCTTGTTGCAGCTTTGGTGTAACTTTCTGGATGTTTTCAAATACCTGGGAGCAATTATTGTCCCATCTGCTTCTGGTGGAATGTGGGGCTGCAGTGCAGGATGTGGCTTGTGCAGAGAGAAATGCTGGTGAAATGGGGGTGGAGAGGGCAAAGTTCTGACACCAGGGGCTAACCAGACAGGACTTTTCCCAAAGCTGCTAAATTAAACTGGTGCTAGTGACCAGGGCTGCTGCTCATCCAAAGCAGTCCTTGCCTGGCTGAGGAGGAAATAGGAATGAGGAACCAGCATCGGGCTGGTTTAACTGTGTTTAAACAGATACTATCCTGCCAGAGCCCTGCTCTACCACCAACATTCCTGCACTACAAATAATTAACAATAGAAATTTGTTATTGTAATAACATCTTTTCAGAATTTATATTTAGCATTATTTATGCACGTGTATCATTTAATATATTGCTATTGATTTATTTGAATAATTATATACATTTACATAATAATTATAATTATGTAATCATTGTAAATAAAGTGACTCATAGTTTCCAATCCTTGGTCTAACAATGTGGGTTTTTTAAGTGACTTTCTGGCAGACCAGTGCACTTCTGTATGAAGAACTCTCGGGCAAGTTTTGGCTTACTTGTATTGTGTAAGGGCAGAGGAATTAGGCTTTAAATAAAGGAAGAACTTGGCTTTGGTTACAAAGCCACAATGTGGTGATCTTCAAATATCCTTGTTAAGTTTATACTGCTGATAATGCATCAAGCCGATAGAAGCTGCGATACTTATTTCTGGGTAAACTGGCTGTAAGACTGTGGCTTTTCATTTTAATTATGATTGCTCCTGCTGGCTCCCAGCATCTTGGAGAGCTTTGAAGCGTCAAGTTAGTGGTAGAAGCCAGGTGGTACAGAGAGCAGTTAGACTGGCATTGCCGAAAAGCTTTCCTTCCCCGTGCTTTGGCTGCCAGGTCATGTTCAGGATTAGTAATGCTATTGCTTTTAAAACGTAATGAAGATGAAAACTCATTTGGGAAGGAGAGAAAGGGGCGTGGGTGTGCGTGACCTGGCTGGCTCTCAGCTAAACTGGTGGTCTGTGACCCAGGGCAAAGTGCAAAGTTAAACCTAAGGTGCTGCTACGGCTGAGCAGTGGTGGCTGCCAAGAGGAGTTGAATCAGAACCCTCATGTCCCAGGGCTTGTGGCTGGTTGGTAGGTGAGCAAAGGGGAGCTGAGCACCAGAGCTGCCCAGCATAGTGACACACAGCTAGAGGTATGAATCTACCTCTTCCCTAGCACAGCTACTGGGGAGGGAGACAGGGAGGAAAAATCCCTGCAGCTCACTCTGGCTGCTCTAGTCAGGATGCTCCACTAGAATCCTAAAAATGGGAGAAGAGAGCTCCTTTGTTATATTTCCATTACAAAAATATATGGGATTATCTATAAATTCTCTGGAGTTTCCTAATTTTTGTAAAGCTATTTTCCTAGCCTCATTTCCCAATAAGGCACTGTGTTTAAATTCATTCTGCCAAATCCCTTCCTTCCTGTTTGTTCAAACACAGACTCAGCTGAGTCCTCTCTCTCCTATTATTCCCAACAAAGCATTTATTGGTCTTTTCTTTTTTTTTGGTTTCTGAAGAAAGAAGGTCCCTCTCCCTTTCCTATAGCCAATGGTGATTTTCAGTCTTTTGTTCTGATAAAGGATTATCAGAAAGGTGGAATTCAAAATGGTTTTTCTTCTTCAATATTAAGATGAATGCCATGCATCTTTGAAAACCATTGAAATGACATTACACATAAAAGAGTCCATAAGGGAACGATTAAGCTGGTTAAAAGCTTAGTTTTTAACAGCTGGCAGAACTTTGTCCTAATAATGCTCTGAAAGGGCCAGGCACAGGGGCTGGCAGGTAGCTGGGCATGTGCTGCCGGGGCTGGAGCCCAGGCAAGGCATTTACCAGTCTGTGGCTACTGGTTTCCCTACGTTGGTATCTGCAGCAGGAAATACCAGTAAACCCCACCTCCCAGTTCTGCCTTGAAATGCAACCTCAGTCACTTGTGGCAAGTGGTACCAGAAACTCCCTCTTCTCTTTATCACTAAGTAGCCAAACACTTACTGTAAGAAATAACTTCCTATGAGAAACTCTTATAGAAAAAAACTAACACTTTATACAAGAAACACTGAGCTAAAAGGAGGTGGCATCGATTACGGCTGGAGGCTGTGGGATGGAGATGCTGTGCAGGCACTGCTCCTTGTGCCCCCCCAGCACCCACCGCTGCGGCAGCGGGACACACCAGGAGCTCAGCTCTGGCTCTGCTCCCATAAGCCTGTGTTCTGCTCACTAATCAAAGCCTCTTAAAATTGCAGCAGGCTCCTAATTATTTTAGCAGTTAACACTTTGGGAAATGCTGAATCATTTCCCAGGCACAGAGCTCAAATTGAAGTCTTGGGAAAGATTTAAGGTCAAGACTTGACATAGATCCCAACTCATTATTATTACTAATTTACTGTTAATTTACTGCTATCATCATCATCATCATGTGGCACTACAGTTTGTGCCAGAGGAGTCTTTACCTCCAACTATTTTTTACCCAGTATGTTCTGCTTATGGTTTCCAACCAGAGGAGCAGCACACACAGCATCCTCTGCCACCGTCTGTGGAGGACCATTAGGACAGCAGCACTGATGACTGTCGCCAGGGCCAGAGAGCACCCAGAGGCACAGAGCTGCTGGCTCTACGGGCGAGCTCTCCATATGGCACTGATGAGGGCACATACCCCAGGCTGAAGCCCTTCTGGTGTGGGCAGCAAGGGCAAGGGAAACACCTGGAGCAGAGCCACAACAGAAGGACAGAACCCAGACTTTGGACACAGTGGCTTCCCCTTTTCTCCTTTTCCTCCTCAAAGGAAACAGCTTTCATGCTGCACGCTTAGGAATGAGCTCATTCACAAGGGGCAGCTCCTTGCATACCAGAGAGCACTCGGGGGAAGAGGTTTACTAATTACCCCCATTCTGAAATTTTGTCCTGACCTTTTTCTTGACTTCTTTTTCCTGAGCTGCTGCCAGTATTAACAAACATGTTTGGATTTTTAGTGCTCTCCAGCCTGCTGACATCCTAGATCTCAAGGATTTGTGTCTCGTTTTAGTGGAAATCCCCCACTCTCCCAGAATCCAGTTATTTAGCAAAGTTTGTTCTCTGCACTTGAATCAGCCCTTTCTTCCCTCCCTCACTCCCCATGGAAGTGGCATCACCCCTGACCACACAAGAAAATTGAACTGGGTCAAACCAGCCTTTGAAGCAGGGAAGCAGTGCAGCCAGTCTGAGTTCAGTGTGCCTCAGACTATATGGTGACACCTAAATAAGCTGCTAATAAATCCAAAGAGTCTACGGAGATGCCAGCCCAAATCTTTGCAAATTGGGAAGCCCTCCTAGCAATTTTTGTTAGCTGGATTGGGTACTGAATGGAGATACTGTGAAACTGGGGGCTCCCACTTGGCTCTACCTGGGAAATCACAGTCCATAGATGAGCTAGGCCACCAACAGCCCCACCTCGAAATTTTACTGTGCTGCTCAAATCCCTGCTCCTGTCTGTGGACCCCTATGGGACACCCAGCACCCCATGTGGTTCAGCACCATCCTGATGGTGGCCAAGCTCTGCTCCTAATGGGGTCAAAAGCTGAGGGGAAACAAAACCTATGTCTCCAGTAAAGAAGTCAAGTCAGGAGCAGAGCATCCCCAGGGGACTCAATCCATGTACCTTAGCAGTGCTGGGCAACCCATGGGGCTGGGTTCACAGAGGACCCAAGGGACCTAGGGGAATAGCACTGGCAGACCAGGCAGAGAATCCCAGGGCATCCCACCTGGTGTGAGGTGCTTTAAACAAGCATTAAGCCATGTTATCACCTGTCTGGGAAACAGCTAGACCTACACAGTGTCTCTGTCATTTTTTAGATGAGAATTTGGTTTCCCTAAATTACTGAAGTGCAGCTGAACATGGTCCTGTAAACTAGCATCTCCTGTTGTGAGATTTTTTTCAAACAGCAAAAGAAAAGAGAAAATGACACATATAAATTGTTATTGGGAAAAAGTAGAGAAAATGCAGTGTAATATACTCCTTTTTCTTCTCACTTCAAATTTGGGCAGTATCATTTTAAACTGCTGCTGCTGAAGGAGAAACCAACTGCTGCTGTCTAGGATTTGGCTTTCCTATTACTATTCCCAAAGCCAAATCCTGCATTCAGGCTTGGAGTTTGCAAAGTTCTCTGCTAGAGCTAACAGTGACTGCAAAGATACACAAATTCCCTGGGAGCCAGACCTAGAGCTCTTGGAGTGCTCGCCTCTGCTGGCACTTTCAGATTCTTTGGCTTTCCAGGTCATTCCAGTTTGGCTTTCCTTTTTACAGAGAGAGTGACTGAAGCAAACCCAAAACTGAGTTTTCCAAAGCATTCTGCTCCTGTTTGATCAGCTGTATTGGAACTGGCAAGCCTCAAAGCCCCTCAGGTAGTTGGATACTTTGGAGAATGACTGTTTCTTCAGGTTTTCTGCTCTGAACTTGTGTGTGATGGCGAGGGACCATGGCGTCTAGATCAGCCATATGCTCCAGTCACAGAAAGTCTCCTCCTTACTTTGCAGCAGCCTCAAGAAGGAGTCCTACATTACACTGCCCAGTATCCTAACCCTGAGGCTGAACCCTTCAATTTGTCCCCAAGGAGCTGATGCAGTAGATGTGGGGTGGCTGCCCAAGGATAGGAGAGAATTTCAACAGGATCTTCAGTGCCCTGGGAAAAGGCAGGTCCTAGGGGCTTCACTGACTGGGAAAAGAAATAGACACAAAGTGGCAAGCATGGCAATGGAGAAATGTGCCAGCTCAGCACGATAACCCTGGCAGGGTGCAGGGTACGGAGCCCGCATTGGAGTGTACAGGATCCAGGCACTAAATGACATTTTTCCAGTGCAGACAGGCTGAATGAGTCTCAATCCATTTTTTTTCCTGTGTTTGGGAGAAAATCACTTCCATCTGAAGAGAGACAAAGGGAGGAGAGGAGGGGGCAGTAAGTGCCACTCTGAATCTGGATCCTGGGGCCGGGTCTGGGTTTAGGATGCTTTGGTGCTCAAGACCTATGTCCAGATTTTGGGGACAGGGGTTGAGAGAGGGGGTTGTAACAGGAGTCACTGTTCGCAGTCTGTGCTCATACTCCAAAATCTGGGGGATGAGCAACAGAAATTGGACTCGGCTGTCACAATGCAATTGCCAGACTACTGTGGTCCCCAGCCCTGGGATGTGTCTGGCACTGCCATCCTTCTCCTAGCCGTTCGATTTAGTCTCTATTCTGGTAATTATAAGGTGGGGCTGAGATCTGCCGCTTTGCCCTGGAATCCATCCTTTAGCACCTTCCACTTATTTTTGTCCCCTCTCAGACACGACAGGGACCCTGACGCTCTCTAACCTTGCCACAGGCTAGCCGGAAGGGAGGCAGAGGAGCGGGAGAGCAGGAGAGACACGAGTCCTACCGCGAAGGAGAAAGCCCCGGGGTCCGTAGCACGGAGCAGCGGCACGAAGGACTTACTGCGCTGCGGCGGGTCCCGGTCGGGCGGCGGCGGCGGCGGCGGCACTGGCTGCCAGCCCCGGGCAGCCCGGCTATAAGGGGAGGGCGAGGGGGCGGGACGCGGCGCGCAGAGAGCCCTCAGGCTGGGAAACCCCGGCTGCACCTCCCCTCACGAATGGGCTCAAGCCAAAGGGAAGAGAGAAATCCCCTCCGATGGGGAAGAAGTCTCACCGGAGGAGGGATGGCTGGTCGCGGTGGTGGTGGCAGTGGCAGCCGTGGCTGCCCCAGGGTGGTCCCTACAGGAGCTGAGCCCCAGCGCTGGGTCCTGGTGGGCTGGTGGATGGGCACAGGGGGACCCTGGCCTTACTGCCCCGGGGGTTTGTGTATGTCGTGTGTCCCATTGCAGGCCTGGAAACCCACCGTTAGGGATGGAGCAGGTGCCTCCGAAAGGCATGCTCCCTGAGCAGGGCATTGCCACAGGCAGGCTGGCAGGGATGGGGTGTGTGCCTGAAAGCACAGCCTGCCGTACTGGGGTCCTGTGTCATGCCCAAGATGAAGACCCTTCCCTGGAGCGGGGCTAGTGGCACCCACAGAAGACAACAAACTATCAGGCACCTTCAGTGTGGTTTGAGTCCCTGCCCAGGGACTGGGAAACACGGGCTGCCTTCCTCACCCCAAAGCCTCTGAACCTGTATCTTCCACTTGTGGAAGAGACATTTGTCTTCCATGTGTCTTTCACTTTCCTAGGCACCTTCATCCCTGGCCATGAAGATGTGGTGAGCCCGTTACACCAGGGAAGCATGTGTGCTGCCCCGGCAGGGGATGGCTGGAGGATGGCCAGGGGACAGCTGGCTGACAGCAATGGCTGGGGGGAGACATTGCAGAGGGTCCAGCAAGGCTGCTAGGGCTGTGCTGTCCCCTGCATAGACAGTCTCAATGTGGAGCATCTTCTGCACCCACCTGGGTGAGATCTGGGCTGAAGCAGCTACCCTGCAGGTGGAAAATCAAAATATTGTGGTCCTGCAGAGTCTGGCCTCCTCTCTCCTTTCCTGGTGTCCTGCTTTCAGCTGGGAGAGAGTTAACTTTCTTCACAGTAGCTAGTAAGAGGCTGTATTTTGGATTTGTGCTGAGAAGAAGGCTGATAACACACTGATGTTTATAGTTGTTGCCAGGACAGTCAAGGACTTTTCAGCCTCTTTGCTGTGCCAGTGTCTGCAGGTGCAGGAGAAGCTGGGAGGGAGCACAGCCCCAAAGACTAGCCTAGGATTTGGCCTTAGGATTGAGACCCAAATTGGCCAATGGTATATTTCATGTCATGCATGTAATGCCCAGTATATAGATGAGGATCTGTCTGGAAGTTCTCTTTCTTGCTCCAGGTTTTCTCCCTCTGGGTCACCCCTCTCTCAGGGTTGTCTCAGTCTCTTGGACACTCGGGCTCTTATCTCAGTTCTGGGATTGCAGTTTCAGGACTCTCCCCGCCCTGGTATCGTTAGCTGGGAATGGGCTGAGCCTTGGTCATTGGGTGGTGAGCAGCATCCCTGTATATCACTCATTTGTATATTTGTATATATTACTATCACTGCAATCTTATTATTATTTTTGGTATTATTGTATTTTAGTTATTAAACTGTTCTTATCCCAACCCATGAGTTTCTTTTCCCTTTACACCTTTAATTCTCTACCCCATCCCCAGGAAGGGAGAGGGTGAGTGAGAGGCTGTGTAGCATTTGTCTCTCAGCCAGGATCAAAACTGTGACACCTGGGAAGCTGCTGTGGGGCAGGGAGGGATCAGCCATCAAGTCCTAGTGCCTGATTACTGTGACTGAGATTATTTGTTTTATATGTGATAGCTGTGGTCTAATGCAAAGTGCAACAGTCCAGAGACTTAAGGCTGAATGTGAACCATGAACTTTCTTGGTGCTGCTGGTGCCCATACTTGGTGCATGTGTGGCTGCACGACTTTTGGGGATGCTCAGCATGGGGGCATCCTCCAGTGGCAGATGTGGTCTGGGACCAATGTTTGTGCTGGAAGCAGGTGCCTGGCTGGGCAGGTATGGTGCTTCTCCAGATCTGTACCTTTCAGCAGGCATCCTATCCTCTGGGGCTTCTGATTTCTGCTCTGGAACTTTCTCCCCAAATAGCCCATGGTAGCAGTGAAAAAAACCTCCCCCCCCCAATGTCTGCCAGAACAGGAAGCAGAAGCGGAGAGGCTGCCCTGATGGGCAAACCCATGATCTCTGGTCTCTGGAAAACACCGATTCATCTCAGGCCAGCCTGCAGCTGAGCTGGGTGGAGGGTCCCTCTCTGCGATTGCCCTGGGGTTGGGTCCCCTTGCTGCTTGGCAGAAATGGTGGCCAAGAAACAACCATCGTCATGGGACAGAAATGTCGGGTGCCACATCAGTGTGAAAATCATTGGAAACATGAAATGGTGCAAGATTTGGCCCTAAAGTGCAGAAACATTCTTTGTGCTCCATCACCTCCTCCAATGGCAATGTGAAGGGAAGAGGTAAGGTTTGCAATCTGTGGTTAAAGCTGGTGTTGGGGCAGAACAGTGCAGCTGGAGTTGAGCTTGATGCTGTATTCAGTGACCCTTTGAGCAGAGGGCAAAGGGATGTGGTTCCTGGAAGGAGTTGGGGAGGCTGGCGTGGCCCAGGGGTTACACACAGCCCTAGCCCTTGCCATGGCCGGGCAGACAGCATTTGTGGCTGTCTGAAAGCAGAGGATGCTACTCTGGATGCAGGGAGGACCCTGGGGCTGGTTTGCTTCCCACATCCTCAGTTCTATGATCTCTGGAGGACGCAGGGGTGTCTGTCCCCCGGTGTACCGTGAATCTGCGATGGGAAGTGGCTCAGTGACGCGTCTCAGACTCTCTGGTACCTCTCTTTAAATATTCAGAGAGTCTTTGCATTTGGCTCAGCAGCCACGCTACTGTTTTATGAGACCAATGTCCTATGCCCAGCTTAACACAGGAGGCCCTGGCTGTAGGAGACTCCTGCAGTGAGTGATGTGGGAAAGCCCAAGGGCGTCTGATGCTCAGCTGGTGCTAGCAAATGTAGCTGCAAATCTGCAGGAATCCTTCGTTGTTTTCTTGGATATATGTCTGCACAGAACTATTCGTGTGGGATCCAAAGGAGATTCACACAGTAGAATCTGTTGCTGGGCCTCATCTTTAGCTGCTGTAAATTAACTTCACTGGGGTCAAGGCAATTCTGCCAGCAGATAGGGGAACAAGGAGTGTCTTTTAATTAGACCTTAAATTAAAAACCTAGAGCTTAGGGCAGAGCCCTTATTTATCCAGACAAACCTGTCACTACACTTTGACCTCCTGCTCACACACTAGCACGACATTGCTTGTCTGTAGCCTGATTTCTGAGACTCGCATCTTAGATTTAGTTACAGAATATTGGGTAGTGGTTAACCAAATTATACCACCCTGCACATCTTGTGCTGCATGGAAATTTTTCTGTGCCCTGTAACTACTCAGAGTGTATTGCACAGGGCCACACTGATATAATGTGTTTATGTTATCTAAGAAACTATCTTCAGTCTGTGATTTCGAGAAATCTGGGGGTTTGCGCTTAACTTCCATAATAGACATCAGATATTTCTCAGCTGCAACCTACACTTAAGGGAGGACATACCTCAGAGATTTGTAACTTAATTTTGCAGACGCTTCCTTAAATTTGAACAGCAAACTTGCATGGAATCATCCACCTCTTCCATATTGAGCATCGAATACTTTCTCACTAGCAGTCATAACATCCAAATTTAGCTGGGCAGGAGCCACAAAAGGGATGTGTCTCTACTAAAAACTATATTGCAAATCCTTTGTAGTAAGCAATAAAAGGTTCGTCTTACCTGGAAAAATGAAGAGAGTATAAACAAGAGGTGTTGATAAGGAGATTATATTTGAAGCAAACTTCTAACTTCCTCTGTCAGCGTGCTGAGAGCTGTTTTCCTTTGTTGCCAGCTAAAGGTATGTCAAGGAGCAAGTTGTTATGAGGGTAAAGGTTGTCTTCCTGGAATCCATTAATTCAATATGCTTATTTATTGAATGGTATTTGAGATTTTTGTTCAAGCTTGTTTTAGTTACCTTTATTACCGGACAGAGGAACTATCAGTTTTCCTGTGGGATTTTCCATGAACTTAACTAATTTGTCCAAAGTAATTCCAGCCATGCATGTTCCAGTGCTAGGAGAGCAGCAGGTCTGGGTGCAGATGGCTGGCAGCAGCCCTCTGGGTGAGCAGGCACCACCCTGTCACCTTCTGCTGGGGATTTGAGGACCATCTCCTGGAGCTGGTGAAGCACACAAGGAGGTTGGCCCAGGTAGAGCTGC
Organism: Syrrhaptes paradoxus; assembly: GCA_013400615.1. NCBI lineage: Eukaryota > Metazoa > Chordata > Aves > Pterocliformes > Pteroclidae > Syrrhaptes > Syrrhaptes paradoxus. Next base: position 168,629 of record VZTO01010482.1, on the reverse strand, counting down.
TGCGAAGTAGAACTTAAGAGAGTCAGAAAATTCTATCAGAGTGAGACTGGTCTGGAAAACCAGGGCCAGGTAATGTCCAGCAGATTTTCCATGTGGGATGGAGGATGGAGTGTGCAGCAGCTCAGTGAGTCAGGACAAGGAAGGATGCCACTGTGGTGGCTGACCTCCCTGCAGTGCTGGGGGAAGCAGGTGAAGGAGTGTGTGATGGAACCATGGGACCACATCTGCTGTGCTCTGACCTGCTCGTAGCTGGTTGCCTCAGTGCTCCAGTGCACAGAATTACCTCTTTTGTTTCTGCTTATTATGGGATATTTTGGTAGAAGTGGAGGCACGTGCAAATAGGGTTAACAGAGAGAATTTGGGGTCCTCATTGAACTGTGGGGTAAAAAAAGACCAAGAGGTCACACCAGCCACATTTATCCATCTCTCTCCAGAAGTTTATATATATAGAGTCTGTGGTCACTGGAAGGGCTGAAAGTTTGAATTCTAAAGGCTGACTCAGATCTGTAGGCCAGAGCAATGGCAGCTCGGTCATGAGGGACCCCAGCTCCTCTCCCTGAATGGACGACATGGCAGGTCAGTAAGCTGTGGAGAGGCTTCCTGGCTCCAAAGGCACTGTTACTGCTCAGCAGCTGAGCCAAAGCAGCTGGTAACTGCTGGGAGGTCTGGAGGAGGTGACTCCAGCTCTCAAGACTCTTGTGCATTTTAACTCGGACAACTCAGGTCATAAAAGGATTTCTTGGATGATGTGCTCACCAAAATATGTTACTTCTGATTGATCGAGGTGTCCTCTCCAGTATTCATGATGACTGCAAGTAATGGAAACAAGAGCTCTTTTTCTCCATCAGTGACCAGGCTTGGAAGAGCTGTGATGGTATGCATGAACATTGGCCTTATAGCATAGGAATAGGGAAGTTGTGAGCATGGGAAATCGGAGGTGGGGAGACCTGAGTTCACCATGCAGATTGCATCATGCAGTTACTCACCACCGTGGGAAAAGTGCCTGTGGCAGCAATAACAGCTTCATGTGAAAGACTTAAATAAGTAATGGTGAGCACAGATGGAGAATCCAGGACTTCTTTTCCCCTCCCAGACAATACCTGAACTCCCTAGGGTGAAGTTTTGCTTCCTCTTGCAGTTTCTCTCTCTGTCAATGAACTGAGAACCTCCTAGGTGGCAGCTAACGGGACTTCTTCCAGACATCTGAGGGCCCACCTTCAAGGGGTGAGTGGAGAGTACCTCCTGGTGAGGAGAACCCTGCTGAGACTCAAGACTGAAACCATACGGGCTAACAAGACTGTTGTTTCATGCTCTAATGAGGAGAGCTGTGGCAAAAGAGTGGCGCAGGAAGCAGAAACCAGTGTGCGCTTGGTCAGCTCTGAGAGAGTCAAGTAGTTAACAAGTTCACCACAGTAGAGAAACATCTAGTTTTTTGATTGGGCTCATGTGTGAGATAACAAGATGTGACCTCTCATTTTGTATCTTATTTTATCAACTATTTCCATGGCCCAACATTGTTTTCATTTGTGTCCTGCAACTTTTGAAAACTACTCACTTGCAATTATTTTTTTCTCTGCAGATCCCTGTTAAGGTGTACAAGTACAATGTCCCTTGTCTTTCAGAGTGACCACAGAAACACAGCAAGGGACAGACTTCTGCTGTTCCCTTCCTCCTGCAAAATCCTTTGTCCTTTCCAACATGGGCTCTCTCGCCCCAGGGAAAAACCTGTCCTTCTGCTGAGAAGGTTGATCTGCTCAGGCTTTGCTGAATCTAGATGTGAAAGCCAGGCAGGACAGCCTTCACCAACCATGTTCAGCAGCCACAGCCACCACAGCAGCGTATTTTCATCCTTCACTTGTAGCTCTGGCTCCCTCTCTTCCTCCTCAAATGCTGAATATGCATGTTTTCACCCAGGTCTATTTAAGGGAGGTTGGTGTTTGAGGTTTGTCCCACAGCAATGCTGTGATTTTTAGCTCCAAAAGGGTGAACCCCTTTTGAGAGCTTTGCTACCAATGGCACAAACCTCACGTGGTGACAGTTTTGCCATCTTCAGTCACATCTGAAGTGAACTAACCATACAAACCTTTCCTGCTTTTGGTTTCCACTGGCATAAAAAATCCTATATGTCTGAGTAATGGACTGGGAATTCAAAACTGACAGGAATGTCCTAAATCTTCAGCAAAGGAAGGTCTTGTATGCAAGCATGGTCTGCATCCCCACCCTGATATTTCTGCTTGAGGAGTGGTCCATAGCTGAGGCTGATGACACCTTCGCCATGATATTTCTGGTGAAGGAGACATCCATCTCCAAGGCTGCTCTGGCACCCTCCCCCTGATATTTGTGGGAGGGAGGTGTGCATTTTTGAGGTTGCTCTGCCACCCTCCCCCTGATATGGGGGCTGGAGGAGGGGTCCATATTTGAGGTTTCTGGCTGGACCCAGCTGTCCCTGACATGTTTGCAGTGGGCAGGAGACATCATGTGCTGGAAGCAGCATCCCGTTGTCCACACAGCCCTGGCAGTTGGCTATTCTGGGCTCTTTGGCCAAGTGGCTTCATAGCCTGGGACAAATTGCCCCGTCCCTGTGTGAGGTAGAGGTAGCAGTGCCATCCCTATGTTGGGAGCTGCTTGCAGACTGACAGGCATCCTCAGCCTCTGCAGTGTGGTGACTTGGGGAGGAGTGGAGGGCACTAAGGGAAAGGTGTAGCTTCTTCCTCTTCACCTGAATGAAACTGGAAATGCTTTTTCCTGGTGTGGAAGTCCAGTCATCTCAGAACAACTCACTCCAGAGGAGCGGGAACTGACTCTTCCATCAGGAAATGAAGGATATGTTGTGGAGTCACAGCACCAGGCTTGGGTCTGGGATGGGGCTGAATGAGGCGCTCGGAGCAAAAGCTGTGGCCTGGAGCAGTCGTGGGGGGGTCACATCTTCCTGTACCACAGATGCTTTGGGAAACACTGCTGCTTTGGAGAAGCCTCAGACATCCTTTGAAAGAAAAGCACCATGGTTTTTATTACCCTATTTTTAAGGTACTCCAGCATTTGCTACTCCATAGTTGTTTATTTTTTTTCCACCTTATAATACTGTTTCTCTGTTTACAGCTTCCTAATGCCCATGGCGGAGGGGCAGCATGAATTCACCAGGACCAGCTCTCTATAAAGCCAGGCAAAACTCTGTGTGTGCTTGCAAGATGCACATTGTTTTTCTCACAGCACTCCTGCAATAAAAAGGGGTCAGTAAGATGGAGTCGCATTTGACTCGGATGTCCTCAGATGTCAGCACAGCCAAGGGCTGAGGCAAATGGGATCTGCCTCAAGAGTTAAGCTGCAAAAAATGGTGCAAGAAGCCACATCCTGGGCAGCATCGGACATCGTGCTCTCCATGATGCTGGTCAGTGCTCCCAGATGTGATGGCACAGCTGTGCTGCCTGTCTCCTGGTCCTGATGTGCCTGCTCTGCAGCGTCATGTCTTGAGTACAGAACGAAGCTCAAGACTAGCACTTGTGCTGGGCTGTCTGTAAGTCAACTGATCCTTCACAGATGCCACAAAACAACCCTTGCCAGCTGAACTCTGGCACTGCCAAAACTGCCCTGCAGCAGTAAAGCTGTGTCAGCCGTGTTGGGGGAGCTGCTCGAATACCTGCTGCCCATGGGTGTGGGAGAAATGTGCCCATCCATATTCAAAAGCCAGGGCTGGGGCATGCCCGTCCTCACCAGTGCCCAGCTCCTGGGTCCTCCCCAGGTGCCAACGGCTGTGCTCAGGCTGGCACACAGCTTGTGTGCAGGGGGTGAGAAGCCTAATTTTAGACCAGGGAATGAAACACTGATCCCAAAGGTCACCAGATAGTGAGGTCCCGGATGGCCCTCCTGATGGTAACAGCATCGTCTTTAGACTTGGCGGGACTAATCAGGATGTATTTTCACTGCAGTTGTTTTCCCCAGCCCAGGCGCCTTCCCTGTCCCAGGACTCGCTGCCTTGGGGTGTCTCTTTTTGCCCCGTGGAAAAGGCTGCTCATAAACTATCCATCACCATGCGGTGGAAAGTCCGGGGGGGAAAACACAGGGGAAACTGCAAAAGCAGTACTTCTTTTTGAGGTCTTGAAACCAAACCACTGAGAAGTTGTCCTGTTTTGAACCTCCTTTTGGGTCCTCAAGGCTTGCCCATTGCTCCCTCCTGCTGGGTTATCCTTGTGTGTCCAAGGAAATTCAGGCTTGGTGAGCAGCACAGAGGGAAGTTTCCAGGGGAAACCCAAGTGGCTCTGAGGACTTGACAGCCTGTGTTTCGAACCCTCTGACTCAGTAAGGAACTCATCACTTTTCCTGCATTCTTGAAATCAACAGAGTTGTTGCTATCAAATTTACTGGCAGTAGAGAGGCGTTTCGTCTCTTCGTACAGAGGAGTGGCATATTCCTGAATGAGATTTACAGATCTCCCAAGGACTGAAATTCCCACTGACCTTGCAATGAAATATTCGTCTTTCCTCAAGAAACATCTCAGGAATCCTGCTGGCTCTTCAGGACGATGACCTGTGTCTTTGCCTCCCCCTGCACCGCTGGGCTGGGTAGAGGTGCTTGGTACATATTTGTTCTCCTGGAAGTTGTCCCAATAGCACAGAGGCCTGACATGGATCCTTCCTAAACAACTCCAGCATCTGATGAGATTGTTGTAGTATTTCTAAACATCCCTTGCACAGAACAGAGGAAAAGCACTAAAGTAAGTAAAGATGAGCGATGGACATGAGAACCAATGGTGAGGCTGAAAGGACTGTTTTGCACAGTATTAAAGTTTTGGGGTTTTTTAACTGTGGAAAAGTTGAGGATTCTGTTCGGCACACCCTATGCAAGCATTCTTCCAGAAATAGAGCTGTAAAAGCAACAATGCAATTCATTTTTCATGTCGTGACTAAAACAATGGTTTCTAAATCCACACACCAAGGCCCAAGGTTAACTGATTGTGGAGAAGCAGCAGCTGTTCTTTGCAACGGATTGTGAATAACTCTGGGAAACTGAACAATATTGCTGTGAGGCTTGCTGCCTGTCTGTAGGCAGTTTTCTCAGCTCAGGATTTTCTCCTGCTCTGGATGTTTAAGAGAGCAAAACTAGGCATCCAGTCAAGTACTCCTGCCCTGTTGCAATCCAAACAAGTCCTTTTTTTTTTTTTTTAAATTATTTCACTCAGGAGAGACAACATTGAGCTATTTCAGTGTTTAGTCACTTGCAAAAGGCATTTTGATGGAAATGAGAAATCCCAGACCTGAGGGTCAGAGCCAAGAGCAGAGGAGATGGTGTGTTCAGGGTCAGCCCCATCCCCATGGGCAGTGCTGAAACTGGGACTCCATGACAGGGGCTCCTGGGAGGTGCTCTCTTGCTGTGGCATACGTAGCCTTCGACGTAACGCTGAGTGCCACTGTGCCGAGGGCATGCTCAGCCTGGGAGGGTGCTGCAGCTGCTCCGAGATCACACTGCAGGATCCTCTCGAGGGTGGCTTTTTTCCTTGCACAGAATAATCAGGTTGAATTTTAGGCCGCATCTTGGTACAATTCAATGGATCTATTTCTTCTTGTGCCAGGGCTGAATTTGGCTTTGTGCTGTTTGGCAGTGAAGAAATAAGGAAAAGTCATATGGACAACAAAAAAGGAAAAAAGATTTGTTTTTTCAGATGAAACAGAGTTGCAGAGAGGCATTCCACACGTGATGCCACCAGGCTGAACATCCACTGTTAGGGCCAGAGGCACTCCTGAGACAGGCGGGGATGCAGGACCAGAGCAAACAAGTCCTTTCCTTTCCCGGAGCTGTCACCTCCCGCTGGGCAGGACAGGTAGAGGGCTGGGCTGCAGGCTAAGTAGGGACAGGTGATGCACGGGACAAGCAGCACAAGCTGTTCCTCAGTGTTTCCTCCCCTGCACGCTGCTGTATCCCCTTTGCCCCTCTCCCTCTGCCAGCAGGATCTGGTTGATCAGACCCAATAGAAGGTCTCCTGAGCCAGCGTGGTCTCTTGTGTGCACTTCAGCAGCCATAAGCAATCGTGCTTTGAAGTGACAGTTCCTCTCCAAGCTTGCCAGGAGAACTTCTTACCACGAGCAAACCGAGCCTGGCCCTTTGGGTCGTTATTTCTCTCCACACATCTCCTTGAAGACTGTACACATCATCCCGGGGAATGGTCTTTGTTTCGGAGCATGACTAATGGCTGCTTACTGAGAACACGCGCAGGGTGGATTTAGCCTTGAGAACACTGAGAACACTGAGTGAAAGAGGCACTGTGGGCTTTTGCTAGTGCTTTGGAGGGCTCAAGGTCCATTCTTTCAAAGGGTTCTCAAGATTAAAGCATGTGCATTGCATTCTTCTGCTGTAATCAGGGCTAAAAGGGGGAGATGATGGTCCCTGTGTGCAAGTGACGTGCTTTTGGAGACAAAAACCACCAGCATTTTTGGCCTTGCTCCTAATGGATCCCTGACTACTAATTCCGTGATTGCCTCTTATCTACTCAATGACTGTCTGTTCATAGCACAATTCCTCCAGGAAATACTTTTCCCCCAAGTTTTGGAAAAGGTATTGTAAAGTCGTGAGTCGTGATCAGAAAATGACCCCCAGGATTTTGTGCCTTGCTCAGGATGCCAGACTTTTATGATTACCTTGATTTTCTTTAATTTCTGTTCTGGGGTGAATGTCAGCAGAAAGCACTGTTTGATATGTGCATGTGAAAGGAAGAGAAGCTCCTGAGTCTTGTTCTTGCCACTGGCACTGTGGGCCGCTGATGCTGCAGCTCCTAGTTGTAGGTCAGCATCTGAAAGTAAAACATCCCCCAGGGGCTGGTCATGGCCCCATGGGCCCTCGCATCAGCACAGCCCTAGAGAGCTACAGCGTCAGTGTCACTGCATGCAGCAGCCTGGTGGCCCATGTTGCCAACGCACTTCTGCTCCCTTGTCTGTGGGGACACGCAGCCCTGCTGAAAGGGACTCAGCACATCGATCTCCACTGCAGAGCAGGACCAGAGACACTGGCACGTCTCTTGCAGGTATCTGCCTGGCCTGTGGCTAAATGCCACTGGAGGTATGGATGCCATGCTGTCCTCTGCACTTCAGCCCTGTCAGCACTTGCAGAGTTTTTTGCTGCATCTAACCTGCATCTACTTGCTATAGCAGAAGCTTGTTTCTCCATGCCTAACCCCCACAGAAAATGGAGAGGAGCTTATTCCTTCCCTTTTGCAGCAATTTTTTAACTGACCGGAAGACAATTATCGTGCCTGTGCTCAGTGCCTTCCCTGGAAGTACTTCTTTAGTCTGTAGACTGAAAAAAGTTGAAGGCCACTGTTCTGCACTGACAAATGTTAAGCAAACCTCTCTTTCTCTGCAGATGAGGTTTGCAAGATCATTCTTGTTTTCTGGGCTTTCTTCTGATTACCAGCATCTTTCTCCCAGCTGCAGTTCACCAGCTCCTTTCCAGGGGCTGAGTACAGCCGGGGGACAGCTTGGCAAGCTGTTTAACAGCCCCTTTCTGACTTCTGGCTTGATGTCACCTTTCTGTACTTGTGTACTTGTGTAATACTGTTCACAAAAAACCCTGTTCTTTCTCACCTCATGCCAGTCTCCCCACAGTCCTGGGAACCAAGGCATAATCCTCCATCCTGTAACAAAGCCCATGGCAGGTCCCCAGCCCCATGCTCATTACGGAGCTCAGGCTACACACCTACTCCTGCTGCCAGGCACAGTTTTATACATGGCCAAACATAAACTATGCCTGGTCAGACATCCTGGGAATTAGGTGCTCATCTTTGATCTGCCATTCACTTCTTCTGTGCCATGTAGCAAGAGGTATAATCACTGTACAGCTAACAGAGAAAGCCTTACACAGGCATTTTGAGAATCTCACTTAGGTAGTATCAAGATGGCAAAAACACTGCAACAGCCTTTTCCTGAAGGTTTCCTTGCTTTCAGTGTTGCTCCTTTTCTGGGATAATGTATTTGAATGACTTGATTTGAATTTACAAATACAAATGGAGAGTGCTATTAGAGGTTACTTGCAGTGCTGTGTGTGACGGGGATGAGTACAGGGAGGCAAAGTTCACGTTTGCATGGTATCCTCAGGCAAACAGTTAGTTATGCAGCTGTGAGACCAGAGGAAGTTCTCGTAATTCTTCAAAAGTTAATCTAAATCTGCTTTTGTCACACATTAATTTGCATCAGTCTTTACCTTTTCCCAACACTGTCTTATTATTGCCATAGTAAGAGTAAATAGTTTAAACATGCCATGTCCAATAAATGCTCCAGCATTTATCCAAGACTGGTCTCTTGCACAGGTTTTATGGGAGAGGTGGGCCAATCCCAGTGCTAGTGTTATGTCATCGTTAGCTGTGTTACATAAGGATGTCCTTAAGGGATGGAAGTGCATAGTGATGCTGAGCAGAGGACTCCTGTGTCTGCCCAGTGCCCGGAGAACTAAAATGACTGGCTTTGGGGCAGTAAATCCAACCACAGCAAGATGTCCTGGGGAAATATGCAAAATATAGAAGATAAATGTTTGCTAAACACTGGTGTTTCGGAGAACTGTGATATATAATTACCAAAGTAGTTAAGTCTAAAACTAATACAGCTTTGCTTTTCAGCCACCCCTGAGATAATAGCATCCAGGTGCCTCTTTTCTTCCCAGCTGTGTTTGCTGGGTCATGTCAGGCCACATTGCCCAGCTCATAAGGTGGCTGTAATATTGCAATCCACTTCTCACTGAATATCCTTAATATGTTAGCCCAATTGAGAACTCTTTGCTGAAAGATACTACTCGGCAGGGAGCTAAACGTTACAGAGCTGCTGCACTAAAAGGCCTGTTCTGGAATATTTTGACTGATTGATTAGGATGCTCAGCTCAGGGACAGCCTCCTGTGCTTTCACTGCAATGTCTTGGTATTGTTCCTTTCCTGCTTGGAGTGAAAACCTGTTTTCTGTGTCTTAAAGCAGTGTAAGTATAAGCAAGTTCTTCCCTTCCCTTGCAGGATAATTAACGATTGAGTGTAAGGGTAAAATTCAGTGCCTGAAGTGTAAATTCTGCCTAAGCCAGTATCTGCACAGCAGACCAAGCATCTCTGCTTGTGCTGGGGCACAGGCTGAAGCAGGTGGTGACTGCCAGCCTGACTTCTGCTTTCTCTCTTGCAGACAAAGCTGATGCCCCCAGTGGGTGTCTGCCCATCCAGCTGGGCTCCTGCGAGGGCACCAGGCCTGGCAGAGCCTAGGAGAGGGGCCAGGAGCCATGGATGGCTGCTGTCCATCTCCACTTGTCCTTCCCAGCCCTCCCCTGCAGAGGGGTCGCTGCAGGCTGGTGATGCTCTGATGGGCAGTTTGGAGTTTTCCAGCTGCTGGTGGTGAGCAATGGAGTGGTGCTTTGCTACCAGGGAAAGACAATTTCACCGGGTGAAATTGCTGAAATGACAGCATCGGATGGCTGGTCTTGGATGACAAACCCCAGCCTGTAGGCTGCCCTGGCCACAGGCACTGTTCCCTTGGACAGAGAGTACTGGAAGCACTGCTTTTCACCCCAAACCAGAAACAAGCAGTATTGTGAAACAGCAGAGACCTCTGAAACAAGAAAAAAGAATCTATCACCACCCACACAGTGCTGTGAACTCTGACAGATCTCCCCCCAAAATGCAATGTTCACCTCTGAGAAGCTAAATCTAGCCAGAATTTGTCTCCTCCATTCAGCTAGATACTTTTGAGAAAGCCTTTTTCACCAGTGGATGGATCTGGATTTGGTAGCTTGGGCCCTCCAGGGTAAGAGTGAGCTCTGGTGGCCAATGGGTAATATAACTGTGTGCTGGGGTAGGAATAGGGCTGATGGTGGAAACCAGAGGGAAAAAAACCAAACAGAGGGAGTTAACAGAGTGATAAGTCAGCTCCTTGGCACTTTCCTACAAGAGCAACATATTTCACAATAAAAGCCCTGGGAGGCCTTTGTTCTCTTTTATTGAAATGTAAAATATGGTCTTAATCAACACCACGGTGTTTGGAAGAAGATGTCTGGACTGCAGTAGCTAATTTTAGAGAGCATCCTCCTTCCTCTCTCCTTGCTCAGGTGTCTCCAGGAGCTGCTCTTGCAGTCCTGGCTGAGCATCCCCCTGCCCAGGGTGGGGACCCCGCTCCCCACCCACCCTGGGGCTCCCTCTCCAGCTTGGCTATTGGGCAGGACAGGGACCAAACCATAGTCTCGCCCTAGCGGCCTTAGCATTAAGGTGGTTTGCTCAAGAGCAGCAGCTCTCAGAGGAAACAGGCTGTGTTCCTGTCCCCGGCTCACAGGATGCCAGGCTGCAGGATGCAAGTGGAAAGGCTGTGACAAAAGGCAGGTCATTGTGCCCAGCTTTCCTCCGTGGCTTCAGAGTAGCAACTTGCTTTTATTAGAAAATGGAAGCCAAGCACCTTATCTAATCCCAGGGCCAGGCATCTGGAGACTGAGGAAAGGCAGCTGCTTTGTGGAGAGACTGCCAGCAAAATAATAAGACAGAAAACCCAGTATACATTTAATCCACTTGGGAAAATTTCTGTGCTGCAGATCCCTTGCGTGAAATGCTCAGATCAGAGATGCACACAGAGCAGAGGGAAATTTCTGATGCACAAAAACCTCTGCTGAGGCTTTAGTGCCCCAAATCCCACACTTCTCTGAAAATCCAGTCTTACATGTCTCAGACTGAGGATGCGGAAGTTGAAATCCCCTTTTTATCTCCCCCACTTAGTCAATGCTTTTGATAACAAACGTCAGTCTCTCACCGCTGACACCCTTGCGCTCTGCTGGGATGGGGGCTGTAGCTCACACGCCCATGGAGGGTGTAATCCTGGGCTCCCCGCTTGCACTAGCTCCCCAGGACAGGGGAGGGGAGCTCCAAAGTGTTCCTGAGCTCTGCACACCTAACAGGAGAGTCAGAAGGTGTTTTACTTCTCCATATCAAATACAGAGAGTCACTAAGCCAAGGATTTGCAGGAATTGCCATGAGCTATGTCAAAGAATGATTCAGGGCAGAAAATTCCTCCCAGGATTTTCTGCCTCAAGCTCTCAATTTCTATCTGATTTTTCAAAGCCACCCTAGAAAAACACCTCATTTTGCCTGTGGAGGTAGCAAGTCTACCTTAGAAAAATTTTAGTATGATGATTGCAAATTAAAGGTGCACTCTGTATTTCTTATCCATCAGAGCAGCTCCCTTGGCCTGTCACCAGCACCCACTGCTCACATGGGCTGAAATTTATACTGGTGCAAACTGGAGCAAAGGAAGCAAAGGAGGGTCACTACTGATGCTTTAAGCTCTGCAGCAGACAAATTACTGTTCAAGGCTATGCCACATCCACATCTAGCACAGTAATTGACAGATCGTAAACATGTCTCTGTACAGTCTTGGATTAATTCCTGTAGAGGGCAACCTAAAGGATAAATTGGATTAAATAAAATCAGATTTGCATGGCTGTAGGCTGCTGGATGTCTCTTTCAGTCAGCCCTGCAGATGCTGGATGTAATGATTTAGATGCCTCATGGAGTGAAACCAGTGCTGTTCCATGTCCATCAGTGGGGTGATGCTGGTTTACACCAGATGAGGATCTGATCTGTAGCACTATGCCTGTCCACCTCACACTAGGTTTCATACTGCTATCAGATTGTACCAGATTTGTCAAAATATGTTTGAACATACAAAAAAAAAAAGGATGAGAGAGGTGGTATCCCTTTTCCCCACAGCAAGGAGGACTTGGAGCCTCCCTCCACATGGCATGTCTGATCCAGACACGTCTGACCACCCAGAGAGGGTGTGATGGCACGAACAGGTCCTCAGTCCAACAGGAGTTTTGCAAGGCAGACCAGAGGGGAGGAAAATCTGCTGAAACATCAGAAGGGCCATGAGGCCCATCCTAGAGTGCAGAGTGGTGCATGCGCTGAATGTCCCAGCTGTGGGGTTTGGTGACCCTCCATCTTTCTTAGGCAGGTAGTGGTTTGTGGCATCAAGTCACAACGTCACTGACCTTGTGTCATGCTAGCTTGGCCAGATGGTTCATGGGGGAGGAAATAAGACTTGGGTGCTACCACATCCTTGCCCAAGCTCTGCTCCTCGGTTGCTCAGGGACACTAATTATGAAGGAGGCTCTTGCACTGCTGCCGTATAATTATGCAACGTACAGTCCAAGCCTTAATATAGTGCTGAGTGAACTCTTTTTGGTTTTATCCTGTTCCCTGAAAGGAAACTCAATCTTGGACCAAACAACCGAGCAGCTTCCAGGCAATAAAAGCTGTGTTTTGAGGGCAGGGTGGACGCAGTGCCTGGGCTGGAGCTGCTGCCCAGGGGCTCTCGCAGGAGACCAGTGTCTTGGTCTGTCCGTTGCCCTTGGTTTCTGAACTCAGGGTAGCAAGTTCAGAAAATTACTTCTTTTCCCATGGCAGTCAAAAAGTTGTGGTTGCAGAAGAGTGAGGCAGGGTAGCAGATTTTGGATCATGCCGTAGGAGTGGTGTAGGAGGAGGAAGGATATTGACTGCTGTTTTGGTTGTGTTTTAGAAGCAGCTGATGATCACTGGGGCATCAATTTCAGCAAAGAGTGTGCTGCCGTCCCTGCTGTTGGGGCTCTCCAGTGTGTGGTAGCCTTGCCGAAAAATCGCCGCTCGCCTGGTGTGCCCCAGTCCCCGGAGCGCAAGGACCGCCAGGATGTGCTGCTTCCTGCAGAAACCAAACAAGACCTTGCTCAGTCCTGGTGAGCAAAACCAGCTCAGAGGTAAGGAACCAACAACCACTCCAGGGACAGGGAGGCCAGGGCAAAGAACTGGGGAACATCCCCTCACTGTTCTGGAGGAGCCAGCAGGACGGGGGTCTGCAGCCTCCAGAGGTCCCAAGCCAGTGAGCATCGGCTCCCACCACCCTGTGTGGCAAAACAACCCCTTCCTGCTGCCGTTCCTTCAGGGAATTTCCTCCTCTGTTTCCACACACACGTGATGTCCTTTGCAAATTTTCCTGAGAGGCTGCAGACCTTTTATTTAATTATTGTTTTGAGTTGAGTAATAGAAGTGCTAATATTTAGGAAGCTGACAGGCACTAATTACATTAGAGCTAGGAAAGCCAACTTGGAAACGTACCCTGTTCCAGTAATCTCAGTATATACAAATTCAGCAACATCTCTGAGAGCTTAGGGGAAGAATTAACAGAGACCTGAACAGGAAGCAATGCAGGTCCAGCAGGTTCCGCCTCATTTTCCAAACTTAATTGTTAAAAATAATATTACTCAATAATAGAAAGCCAGGAAACAGATCAACCAAGAGGATGAACCTTAAAACCTGGCTTGGTCCTAAGGCTAATGATGAAAAAGTACCACAGATCGCAGCCTTGTAAATGACTTTTCTGCCTTGTTTTCAAATAGCTAAACCTGACTAGCCATCATTTACCTCCTCCATCCTTACCAGAATAGGCACTGCCCTTTGTCAACTTAGTCTGGTCTGGCCACTGGGATTAAGACTTTTTTTTTTTTTTTTTTTTTTGTAGGATAGGTGTGTTCACCTAGGAAATTACTCAGGAAGAATTATTCTTTTTCAAGGCCATGTCTTTAATTTCCTCACACAGGTAAGACTGAAGCATATCTGACCCACCCAATTTGAATATACTTATGAAAAATTGGGAGCCTCAGTTTTGGAGAGAGGAAAACATATTTAAAGTATTTTTTTTCTGAGTATTTGAGGATCCACTTCAGTGTTCTGAGCAATTTGTTAAATTTATGGTTCGCTTTGATAGCATAAATATTATCCAGCAGGACATGTATAACCCAGTGCAAAAACCTTTGGTCTTTTTCTGAAATGACTGTGATGAAAAGGATTTTCTTGCAAGCTGTACCACTAATATTCCTTCTTAATGGCTGGTAGAAGAGCTGTAGAAGAGGAGGCAACTTCTGATATGCAGCTGTTGAGCCATGCACAGAGCTAGTCTCTTAGTTTGTTTACTTTTCCAATAGCCTTAAATTTCGCAAATGCTGCTTTAGAACAGCATATGGAAAGTACAAAAGAAAGAATTTATAATTTATTCCAAAATTTAGTGGTTGCATTGAGCCCCTTTCAGAAACAGCAGATGAACTGTATCAATGTCTGCTGCACTTTGAGGTCTGAGCCTGAGAACAGGAGACAAAAACTATTTGCTCCAAAGCTGGAGCCTGCAAATTGGCAAGCTGGGCTGATACTGGTGATGCACTGAAAGGCAACCTGGAGCTTTACAGAGAAACAAGGTTCATTTGGATCAATAAAATGGTGTCCAGTGATAGGACATGTGAGAATGGTTCAAAGCTGCGTCAAGGGGGTTTAGGCTTTACGAAGCATTTCTTCACTGAGAGGGTGGTCAAACACTGGAACAGGCTTCAGAGAGGTGGCTGATGCCCCAAGCCTGGCAGTGTTTAGCAGACATTTGGACAATGCCCTTAATAACATGCTTTAACTTTTGGTCAGCCCTGAAGTAGTCAGGCAGCTGGATTGGATGATTGCTCTAGGCCTTTTCCAACTGAAATACTCTATTCTTTCTTCTCTTCTCTTCTCTTCTCTTCTCTTCCCTTTTCTATTCTGAAAAGGCTTTTGAGGTAACTTGTGTGCATTATAAGATCCAGCAGACAGGGGAAAAATGAGAAAGGATACTGCCATCAAGAAAAATAATGTGGGAATCCCCCTGTTGCTGGCACCTTGATCTCTAACATGTGGCTATCAAGAGAGAAGAGAAGCTGAAGAGCTTGGCCAAGGCACGGGGTGAGCTGGTGCTGTTTGGGATGAAGGCCAGCAGTTCTGGCATCTGCCATTTCACATACCTGATATCTGGATAATCCTGACACAGGTCCTTGACGTACTCCTTGATCTTGTCTTTTTTCTTCTCCCCAATGATATTGGCGATGTGGTGTAGGGCAGGAAGGAGCCAGTCAGAGTCAGAGCCCTGCGAATGAGGAGGCACATGGGGATGTCAGGGGGGAGTGCAGCACCTGCAAAATGCTTTTTACCTGTGGGACAGAGCATGGCAGCAGGTCGCTTTTATTGCTGTAAGACAGTTCTTCTGCAGGCAGGACAGGCTGTGTTGGGCGGGCAGGGTGCTGGCTGAGGCAGCCCTGGGGGGTCATGGCAAGGCACCCCCTGTAGCTCCACTTGGGTCCAACTCTGCATTCCTGGATGCTCACAAGCACCCCAGTGAGCCAGAACCCCAAGCAGGGCGATATGGCTGTGGTCCAGCACAGCAGCAGATGCCAGAGCCTTCACCCCCACTGCCTAATCGTTTTGTGTGCCTTGTCACTGAGAGGGACCTGCCTCGGTCAAGTACCCACACCTGACTTTCTGCAAAATCCAATGAATTCAACTTTGGCGTCTTTGAAAACCCCACACTGATGTTGCCTAGCCACAAAACATGCAAACAGCTGCAGTTTTCTCCCTATCACCCTCCTGTATGCAGTCTGTGTGCCCAGATGGACTCTCTTGCTGGGCTCATCTCCACCAACTGTACCCAGGGCAGGGATCCTTCAGGGACATGTGCACCCCATGGCCCAAGGGAACAGGCCCAGGACCAATCTGCCACAGGATGCGCCTGATCCTACAGCATGTAACCCCCCCTTACACAAAGCACCCGTGGGCCAGGGAGTGTGTTCAAACACTAGGCACTGCAGTGAGAGGGCTGCCAGCTGAACACGCAGAAGCCACGACTGCAGAGTCACTGCTGGGCTGGAAGTCCACCCCATTAACCTGCAGTGACCACCTTGCTTGCTCTCTTTTAAGTACTTCAATTTCTTGAGGCTTGCCCTCCTTGAACGTCTGTTGCCTGAGTTCCCAGGGAACCAAGTGGGGACATCACATCCAGGAAGGGGACAACCAGGGGATGCCAGGAGGAAACTCACATACCTGATCAATGAGCATATTATTAAGGATTCTGGCTTCCCGGTTCATCTTTTCGCTGACTTGCTGCCGTGTCTCCCCATTCATTTTCCGCCTGGGTTTGATAACCTGTATGATGTATTCCCTCACCACGTACTTATGAACATCACGTAGAAGCTCCTGGTTAAAAAAAGCAAACCTCATGTTTTTTCTATGGTTCCCATGCAAGCCCACAGTGAGAGAGGGCAGGAGAAGCCCTTGGGTCTTTAGCAGCAGCTGAGGCCATAAAGGGGGTGCACAAAGGCAATGCACCAGCCAGCACACTCTGCCCGGGCCAGCTTTGGCTCACAGCCCCTTGCTCCAGCGCAGAGCGATGGCAGTGCCCGAGGGAATGACATGCAAGTACTCCTCACCCTGAGATAGCCCTTGATTTTGTGTTGGCAGTTTGGGTCCTCAGTAGCAAAGAAGGTTATTTAGGATTGTTTTAAAAGTAGGTTTTGATGGTGCTTGCAAATGTTAAATAGAGATCTGTTATCTGTTTACTTCACAACTGCACAGATGTGAAAGGACCTTGTAAGCCTGCGACTCGTAATGATCAGTGGTAATGTTCACCAAAGCTTTTTGTTCCTCTTTAAAGAAACCATTTCCCATATTTAAACTACAGAAAGGAAAGATGTTACTAACTTATTCTCATGTGGAAGTACAGTAATAGGTGAACTCCCCTGCAGCGGCAGTCCCCACAGTCATAAACAGCCCCCACCGCTGGAGAGGAGTCTGCAGGTTGGACCACAGCCTGAAAATGACAGTGGGACCCCTCCAGCATCACTGTGCCTGGGCACAGGACCACCTGCCTACCTGTCCCAAGGGGTCCCTCATGTGCTGCAGGTGCTTGGAGAACTGTGACACCACCGATGCCAGCGAGTCCGGCCCTTCTGTTGCCAAAATCCAGTCCTTGGTCAGAATTTTCTTAAGGCGTGGCTGAAAAAAGACCAACTCACTGATGGCAATAGTAATACACAGACCAACTGATGCACTACCTGAAGGCACCCAGCTGCATGCCTGCTCGGGGGGCTTGAACCGAAAAGCAGAGAGCACCAACAGCACACTCACTCTGCATGAAGACACACCAAGAGTTACGCACGAGGAGCACAGAGCAGGAGGGCTTTCTCTCTCCCCTTCAGGGAATTCAGACCCACATCTCCCCTTTCTGGGTACCTACTGTCCCTCTGTCCCACTGCAGAGAGGAGAAGCATCACTCCCTGAGGAGATGTTTTAGCATTAAAGGTTTACTTGGGACACCTCATTTCCATGCTCTGTGCCACCTTCTAATTCAATAGCTATATTTCTTTAGGCTAATAAATTTCTATCCCTAGTGTGTGGATGAAGAAACAGATGTGAATGTTAATCAGATGAAACTCAGGCATGGCTAGAACAGGCTGTGGCACGCAACCATGTACGCTAGTGTTACATGGGTTTGCACCAGCTATGGAGATGAAAAGTCATTTGGTACTGAAGCTGTTAGAAATTAGCCTAGTAATCCATCACCCCTTCAGCCTTCTAGACAAGGAAATCAAACTCCTCTTGCACAGTTCTTGCAGGGCTGTCTGTACTCCCTGCAGACCTGTGTGTCTGCACAAAGTCTCACTGGGATCTTCCTTCTGCTCATTGCTCTGATGTGGTGGTGGGGGAATAGCAGCTGGAAGCACCCCCAACTTGATGCCTCATGGTCAGTGATGACATGGGAGTGGTGATATGGTTCCCCATCTGCCCTGGATACAAGGTGCTCTGACCAAGTGTCCCCAGTGGGCTATTTCTCTTTGCCAGGTCCCTAGAGCTAGTGTGCCTCCACATAGAAAAACTGCAATATCTGCTAAAGGCTTCTGGTGGCACCTGGAAGAGTGTCCCCTAAGGGTGAAATTCAAAATATCCCTTCTCTGGCACTTTCCCTTTGTACTTTTGTCCTCTTAGCTCTCAGGATGTCTGTCTTTAGATTCCTGGCAATGTCCTTCCCAATTATTTCACCGATTTGTGCCCTCCTGCTGTGCTTCCAGCCTGCTGGAGGGCTGTTTAGAAATACTTTGCCTTGGCTGCTCTCAGTTCTCACGACATTTTGGCTCTCTTGCTCAATGCCTTGGCTTGACTCCTTCCTTGCCTGCTCTTTCAGCTCTGAGACAAGCTCTGCAATCACTGGGAAGTCCCCTTGGCTGGACGGGCTCGGCTTAGACGGAGCAGTTGCACGACTGTCCTTGTTTCTGAAAGTTGTGCTTGGTGATTTAGACAGTGAATTAGGACGTTTGAAAAGAAGTGGGACCAAAGGCTCCACTTCCCCCATCTCTCATGTTATACCAGCTGGGGCTAGTGGACCTCCAGCCAGCTGAGGGCAGAAAGTCCCATCTACAGCAGCTGGGAAGCACAAACTGCATTGCAGCACATTGCCTTTTAGGCCTCTTAATAAAAGTTAAGCATATACCAAAGCTTTATCTGCCAGTGCCAGAGCTTTAGCATCCTCACACTGAAAGAATCAGTCTTTCTTCACCATGGAAACAGCCTGGAAAAATCACCTCTACCAGAATGAATTCCATCCTGTCAGAAGGAGTTGATAACAGACCGTGATGGCAGATCTATGAATACATAAGAGTAAATCAAAGTCCTGAAAAATACAAACATTTAGATAGAAGGAAAAATGTCCCAAGGGCAGTGTCCAGCTGGCTTCCCCAGTGCTTCCCCCACTGCTTTGCCTGAGATGCTGGAAGCCACTAAATACCCTTTTCTTTTGGTTTGTCTTGTACTAAAGTAAACAGATGGACAAATGTATCATCACTCATAGTGAAAAGCTCCCGGGATGCTGCAAGTGTTGCTTTGGGTTAAGGAGCATTTTTACAAATGTTAGGCATGATGCATTTTGGAGGGACCATAATGTCATGAGCTGCAAAAGGAGGTCTAGCTGGTGAGACACAGGAAGGGCGATGACCCTCAGCTGCTGCAGTGTCCTGCACATACCCCTTATATTTAGGAAACAATGTGGCCAAGATCCTCTTACCTGTGTTTTTGTTCTCAATTTATTTAAAAAAATATTCGTGAAGTTCGTTGTCAGAGCTGCCAAAATCTTCTGCAGTTCCTCAGTGTTGACTTTAAACACTGTTTGTAACCCTGACCTAGAGAGAGAGAGAGAGCCACCACCAACAGGTTAATGTTAAAACTGCCTTATCCAGATTGGCATCTTGGGCATTATTTTTAAATAAATTTGTGTACCTAGTATTTCTTCTTGGAAACACGTAATGGGTCAAAGTGATGACTCTTTTTGCGCAATGCTATACACTGAAAATTAATCACAACTGAGTAACTGTGCTTAAAAAAACACCTATTTCCTCATCAGGTGGGACAGTTCAGCCATGCGGAGCAGTTGCGTAGGCTGGTTTCTTTTTCACTTGAGCAACACTTCTGCTAAATTATCTCCAGGTACCTGAGAGAGCACTGGGGGACTTATGAGGTAAGAGAGAAGTAAATAATAAAGCCAGAGAAGGGAAAGCGGCCCACCCCATGTCCCCCAGCATCTGGCTGACTCACTCCATGCAACGGCTATCGGCAGCGGCTAGAACAGTGAACGACAGAGGTGGAAATTTGTGGATTTTCCTAGGGACAGTGTGTACTTCTGCAACTTTACATGCTGATGAGGAAGAAAACACAACTTCTGAGAGGTTAATGAAATCCCCAGAGTATGTGGGGGCTTTGGGGGCATTGCGAGATCCTGGCTTTCTTTTCACTTTCTATCCCTGCCCTGCTGTAACACACTCTGGGGGGAACTGAGGCCACACCATCAAAATACCAGTGGTCCCTGAGAATCCCTGGATGTGCCATGTCCACTGCTGTGATTACAGAGCATGGCGGGTTCCTGCTGCTGCCTTGTAGCTAGTTTGCATGTCTGAGGCTGCCCAGGCAGGACTACAAACACTTAAGAGCAACCCTCTTACCCCAGGCTGGGGCTCAGATCTCTAACTCCTGCTGAACACCTGAAGTCTGTGTCCAGCATCCGCAAAATCATGCTGTGAGGGCACCTACCTCTGCCCAGCAACTCATCACCGCGGGCTGACAAATATTTGACTCGATGCACGAATAAACCCAGCGGAGCCTATCCACACCCAGAACACCTGCAAGCTCCCTGCCTGAGGCTGGCTTCTCCCTTCATCACCTCTCCAGTCCCCAGCAGGGAACGGGGAGAGCAGGTTTTTTTGCAGAGGCAGGAGGAGCGAGAGAAAGCCGGCTCCTCGGCGGGGTTAGCATTGCTGGGGAGACCGTGCCACCTAGAGACCTGCCGGCGGTAGTGCTCGCTGCGGCTGGAGCGCCGGCTCCTGCGAGACACCGCAGCACGAAACCCTCTGCGTCCCCGGAGCAGTACTTCACAAAATCACAGAATGGTTTGGATTGGGAGGGATCTTAAAGATCATCTTGTTCCAATCCCCCTGCCATGGGCAGGGACACCTCCCACTAGCCCAGGTTGCTCAAAGCCTCATCCAGCCTGGCCTTGAACCCCTCCAGGGATGGGGCATCCACAGCTTCTCTGTGAAACCTGTTCCAGTGCCTCACCACCCTCTTAGTGAAAAATTTTGTCCTAATAGCTAATCTAAATCTACCCTCTCTCAGCTTGTTTGGCATATAGTATCCGCACAGCAGCCAGTGCCAGGCAGCAATGCAGCAGCATGGGCTGGAGACAACAACCCAAGCTGCTCGGTGGCCAGATCCCCTTGTACGTCAGCTGGCTGGGTTACCTCTGAAGCACCACATCAGCATGGCAGGGACAACCCTAGAAGTTGAAGAGCCCCTGGGCCTCAGTAAGCCGTGTCTCTGCATGGCTGCAGACCATCCCCCCGGGGCAGGTGCCAGACGAACAGCCCCTGTTTCCTGCAGCACTGGCACCAGCACCAGAGGGCTGCGGTGGCTGTGGGGGCAGATGCAGGGTGGGAAGCAACAGTGTCACCACATGCCACAGCACTGGGCTAATGGACCAGACCCTGGGACACACAGTAACTGGCAGCATCCTACTCATGGGGAGAGTGCCCCCCTCCTGAAAGTAATTTTTAGTAGTCAGAGCTGGTGGGCATACCTGTTTATCAGAGGTCTTTTCAATGCATGGCTTTATATAACTAATTCTTAACACATGCAAAGCCCTGGAAGTTCCTCCTGCCAGGAGCCATGGCAGGGGTTTATTTGCAGGTTGAGTTCTTTCACAGAGTTTCCTCCAGCCTAGTGCCAATAGCAGCCACCAGACTGTGCTGCTGGGCTTGTTCTGCTAACCTCCAGAATAAAAAATGAAAAAATCCTCCTCTGAGGTAGAAAAAGATGAGCTGAAAATGAGTTTAAAGCTTTAACGCAAGCACTGGATCCATTCCTGCACTGGATCTGTTCCCCACCACTGTCTCTTCATCCTTTTACCCCAGTGAAATGACATTTATTTGCATCTCTTGAGGAACACCCCCCTCCATGAGGTGAGGAAGGGCTGGAGACTGAGCACCCCGTGGGGCACCTCCAGGAGACTTTGCTCTTTCCTTTCTAGATGCTGCCACCCTCCCAGACCCCAGCAACGTGGTGGCTCGGCTCAGGAGGAGCAGACTTACACCAGGTCGTGGAAGCTGTTGATGTAGGCAGCAAAATAGGGTGGAAAGATGGGGCTGTCCTGGGCAGTGCTCCACGCCACAAACTCCTCCCCAAACCTGCAAGGAGAAGACACACAGGTAACACTAATGGCGGGGGGACTGGGGCTGGCTCGTCATCTGTGTACACTGCGATGACAGGAGACAGCGGTGGCTGGCCCAACCTGTCCCCCCTGTATGCAGACATGTTTTTTCCAGCTGTCGTAACATGCATGTGCATTGGAGGAGGGCAGATGGAAGATAATTATGGGTTTAAGGTGTGCTCACCTGAGCAGGTATGCAGCACTTTTGGAGAGCTGCCAGGGATCTCAGCACGCCAAATCTCTGACTTTTCCTCATGCTGAGAGATTAACTGCGGCTGCAGTACTCGGGCTGATCAGCTGGTCCTTCATTTCTCTGGCTTTTGGGGCAATATATGTGCCCTCTTAAGCCCTGAAAGAAAGGATTTACCTCAGAGCTGATTTTACAACAGAAGGTGAACAGGAACAGGGCAGCACACCTACATTTCCCTCCCCCCCCCGTAACCTCAGCGTGGTGTTTCAGGTAGCTGTTTTCCCTGAAGCACAGCTTTTATGGTTTTGACAGCTGTTTTACAGCCGGGTCTGAACTGCTGGCAGGAGGCTGCCTGCTCAGGCAGGCTTTGCCTGGTGGTCCCATTCTTTGTTAGGGTAAAAGAATATGCTCAGGCCAGCCTCAGCTGCTTGCATCTCAGGTTTGTTTAAGAAAAAGCTTAACGTTCAATGACCTTTTCATCTGGGAGCCCTTGCTGCCCCGGGTTGCATTTCACACCAGTTTTGTTAAAAAAAACAAAACAAAACAAAACAAACCCAAGCCCCCCAAACCTTTAAAAAGATAGAGGAAAAAAAGAATGAAGAAAAAATAAAAAAGAAAAAAGGGAAAAAAAGGAAAAATAAGAAAAAAAAAGAAATAATGGAACGTCAGTACTGCATTTCTCCTCAAAAACCCAGGCAGACCTTAAAACCAAATAGCTGGTTTCAACTGCCCTGCTCACTCAAGGTATGGGAGACAAGTGTAGATGGGTAGGCTATTAGAGATGAGTGTTTAGAAGGAAAAGCATTGCCTCTAGTGCACTTTGGACACCTGCCATGCCCCAGGTTCATGATCTGAGAAAGCAGAGCTCAGGCTTCCCACCCTCGTTCCTGCAAAACATCTGTTAGCAAACTCCCCACTCAGCGCCTACTGGAGGTGGGAAACTTCAGAGGTTAATGCAGAATTATTTTTAGTCTCACTTGGAGTTAATTCATGCTGAATGGCCTTTCTCCTCTGTGGATGGCTGCTCTGGCGAGTGGCTGTGGTCCCCCAAAACACAGCCACACCGGCAGGGAGGGACAGCACCTCACTGTGCTGGGACCCTCTGTGAGCCAAAAGCCTTCCCTGGAGCATCCCCAGAGCATGTCACAAGGGAAAAGGTCTGAGGCCATACCTCAGGGACTACCAAGCAGAAAAACATTTTTTTCAGCAAAGGGGCAGGGTCCTGTGTCTTCAGACACTGGATCAATTTTTAAAAGTCTCAGAAGGAAGCCCAGCTATATGTCTTGCCTGGGTGTAACAGAGAGGGTCCCATTAGCCATTTCTATGCCCATAGCCATGGGATGCAGGAGAAAACCCTCTTGGCAGGACTGACCCCAGGACACCTAGATGATGCTTTGGCCAAGCAGTCTCTGGGTCTGGGGCTCCATAACTGCTGCCTGCTTGTGGCTGTAGCCACAAGTGACCAGCACCCAGTGCCACAAACGTCCCAGACGGATGTGACCACAGTGGTCCCACTACTTTCCAGCCAGCAGCTCCTTCGCAGAGCTCTGACCTCAGATTTTAGGACTTGAAAGAGTCTCATATGGGTCTGTTCATGACTCCCTTAAGTTGTTTTGCTGCTTGCTCATTACTGGGCTCATTGTGATCTCTAATTCTCCCAGGAGCAGGCCTGTGCCTGCTCGGTGCCAGCATCTGGCCCAGTGCACGGACCTCTTCCCTGCTTTTTTACCAATGTGGGACTCATTTGGAAGGAATGTGCTGCCCGGAGCGGCGATGACCTTGGTATGAATTCATGCAGCTCTGTCAAGCACAGCTCAAGCATTTTTGTTCCCAGGCTTCTGCTGATCTCTCCAGATATCTTCATGTGCTCCCCAATGATCTAGAAAAGGGCACCAAAAAATACCAGTGAATAGGACAAGCACAGAAGAAACATCCTTGGCAAGGATCTTGTGCAGCTTTGGTTAACAAAAATGACTTGCCTAGCAAAGGGGGAAACAGCCAACTTGTTGCCAGGCAGTTTTCATTATTCTCTGGCACTTTTAAAAATGAAAAATCCAGAACAGGCCAAGAGGCACAAACTCTTTTGTGGCATAATCATTCATCCCTAATGGCCCTGTGTCCTGCTGCCTAAGCATGAGCTAGACATGGTGTCGGTGGGAACCCTGAGCCACCCTGATGCTGTCCTTTGGGGGGTTTGCAGGAGGGATCGGTCCCCAGCCCAGTGCCTGAGGGGATGTGAGCAGTCTCCATGTCCCCATACTGAGGGTGGCTATAAGCACCATCCCCAGGGCTCACACAAGCCCCCTCCTCAGGAGCAATGTAGGGGCCACAGTGGAGGGTCAGGCACCACCCTGAAATCTTGCTTGCACTGGGGCTCCTCCCTAATTCCCATTCCCACAGCCCCAGCTGCCTCTCCAGAGTGAGGCAGGCTGCACTCCCACTCTGGCACTTCCTGAGGCATCCTACCCACCTGCTAACCCGATTCAGACCTGCCTTCCCGGTGATCACACAACATGTAATATTCTTCTATGGAAAGTGAGTCACGGCAGCAGGAGAAACTCTGATTTTCTTTCTTTCTCTCTCCCTCTCTTTTTTTTTTGCATTATTTAATTGAAATGACTCAACCCTTTGAATGAGGAGAATGAATCCAAGCCCCTCCTGGATTTATTACCCTGCCCTGTAGTCCCTAAAGCTAGTAGGAGCTTTTGTTTTTTGTACCATTTAAATTGAAGTGGCTGTCACTGCCTACGGCCTTTTGCAGCTGCCACAGCCCCGGGACAAAGTCATTCTTTCAGCCAAGGGGTTTTTCTAACAAACCTTTTCTTTCTGCCTTTTTTTCATTTCTCTTTCTTCTTTCTAATCAAAGACATTTAAGGACTTTAAAATCAGTTGCCTATTATGTTGCTGACACAATTGACAGCAGGTTTAATTTGCTGCTAGAAGGCAAGCGGGAGAGCTAAAAGTTGTAATAAACGGCATTTTTTGCTCTAATGTATTCTGCCAGTGCGTGACTAACATAAATTATCACAGGAGGCCGTCCCTCCACCCCAGAAGGTAACGACCCAGTTTTCCTGGAGCCAGAGAGTCCCCCCACATTCTGTCCCAGCTAATTAAATACCGTTTGAATATCAAAGGAGAGCGAGGAGTGGTAGAGGTTTTCCTTCACTTCTGGATGAACTTCCTTCTCCCACTTCTCCGTGACCTCCAGTCTCAGGATGTTTCCAAAATAGCTTTTGATTTTCCCCTAAATGTTAAATGTAGGAAGGAAACATGCAGCTCAGGATAACGAAGCAAGCATGAGTAAAGCGGCTCATGGTGTTTTGCTCCATTGGCACGTGTGTAAGGCTCACGTGTGCTGTGTGGAAAGGTAAGCAGAGTCAAAGGTCTTACGCCAGACCCCGTCAGTCTACACAGGATCTTGGGAAAAAATCAGGAGCTGAGCTGTGTGGGGGCAAGGTGCTCCCAAATCAAAGGGGAACCATTCTCCTGCCAGGGAAATATTGTGTCAGCTCTCTACTTGATTGCAAAACCCCCCAGCATGTGTAATGCACAAGGTCAGGATTAAAGATCAAACTGGTCCTTTCTGGTGGTACAGCCATTTGTGTTCATGGCAGCACAGTTCAGTCCTGGCTGATAGATCAATCTTGTTGCTGGTAAAACAAAATGGTCCTTCACCGGCACAATGGACCAATACCGATTTTATTAATCTGCGTACCTTGAGCTCACCTTCAGCACTGCCCTGTTTCAGAAATGGTTTGCAAGAAAACTTCTGAGCCTACCAAAGACCCAGGAAAAACGTAGTCTTACACAGGGTCCCTGTCAAGGACAGCAGAGAGACAACTGCAGAAGGGGTTTCCTAGAAGGAGCTGAACCATGGGGAGGTCCTCTGCTGGGGCCAAGGCCAAAGTTGACTGGCTACAGCAAACCTCAGGTATGCTGAAGGAGCTCACGCATTGTGAAAGCAGCAGTTAAAATGTCTTTACACCTATCTTTGTGATGCATTCAATCTTGCGAAGCCCAGCTATGACCTTTTGGTATGCCTCTGCCTACTGGTCTGGTACCATCCTTTGGGCTCTGTGATTATCAAGGTTCAAGCTCATGGCTTGCTTTGGTCCCAGAACCGGTGTTCAGGTTTTTTTGCTTTTAATTAAAGGCCATTCTGTGTGGTGCTGGCAGGACTCAGCACCTGGTGGGGCTGGGAACCTCTGAGCCATCTGAGACCTCTGCCCAGGAGGCTGGGGCTCCCATACCTTCCCTGGGCGGCACATGGGGGGCAAAGTTGAAACTCTCACCTTTGCAGAAGTGATGTAGTTGTTCTTCAGTTTATCCCAATCAGCTGGTGTTAACAGCAGGGACAGGTTTTCTGTCTTAACTTCTGGTTTGAGATCAGGGTGACCAAGAAAGAGTTCACTGGAAAGATTCGAATGAACAAATTATGTTGCCTCAGAGTGAGTAAACTGTTGGAATATTCATGTGGCATGAGCTACATAATTATTAAGCCGTGAGAAATATACTTAAAGCTCAAATTGCAATACTTGTTTTCAAGCTTTAACAAGAAAATCTTTCCTCCTTATTCAAAATCCTAATTATTCAAAATCAAAATGATCTAAGGTTCCAGCCCACCTTAGAAATCATGAGACTTCTGAGTTGTTTGGACATGAAAAGTGCTAGGAAAATTTACTTTTTAAAATAAACAACCCAAAGCTGATTCATTTGACTGCAAGCCTGTGAAATGCCTTTCAGGGTAATTCCTGTAGCAGCGTGCTGCTTTGGAGTTAGCTGATCTCCCCGGCTCCTCTCGGGTGTCACATCACAGCTTATGTCAGCCTGTTATTTTTCCCCCTGCATTATCCTCAGCAAGGGGAGGTGGCAGAGCAGGTTCTGCTCTGCGCAGGGCAGCCTCTGGAAGGCACTCCCATGCCTGGGACACGGGCCATCGCGGCACCGCGGGTCCTCTGCAGATGGGAGCAGTGGGTGGACGTGCAGCTACAGAGTCTGACTCCAAAGCGTGCTCAGCTGACACACGACTTTACCACTCACTTTCCTCTGGATTGCTGTGTAATCACACCAGCTGATTAGCAGGGAGACAGGGAAAGGGAGGGAGCGCTTGTGTTTCTCCCTCAAGGGCAAGAAACCCATTATTAGCCTCTACAATTGAATGTGCTACCCCTGCAATCTGCCATGGACCGTGGAGGCATTGCATCTTTCAGGGTGGTGAAGGTGGAGAGGAGAAAGAAGAAAATATTCAGGCACTTGAATAAGGTGCAAGCAAGTCACCTGGTTAGCAAGGAACAGCAGCAATGTCCTACACGCAGCCTCTTCAACCACCAAAAAGGGGTCCCATCACCAAACCAGCACTGAGTTAGGTTTGGATCCAAGTGCAAATTGTACCGTACAAGGTCAGGTGGCTGCAGAGTGACTGCTCAGCAGAAAAAAAACTCAGCCTGCTGATAGCATCCTGGAGTCCATGTTTAGATTTTCCAGAGGGGTACACCTGCACATGTGGAACACTGCACAGCCCAGCTGCTGCAGGAGGCTGCTGCTCATTTAAAAGGACACCACAGATTTAAATACAAACTCTCCACCATGACTGAAAGAACTGGCTCAAATGTACACTCAAGGAGCTTATTCCCCTCTCTTTCTTTTCTTACAATTTTTTTGAATTGTAACACCAATAATGATTTTGGGTCAGACAATTTCTTCTTTTTTAGAATGGGTCTCAAGAAGAGGTGAAGTTCTTTTAGAGTGGGAAAATAAAATGGAAACAACCCAACACAGCAAGGTGATTGCAAGCAGTGCCCAAAACTGCTGCAAGCTCTCAATAAGCTTTTTCACAGCAAGTTAGAGAAATATAATGGGGGCACTTTCCTTTGGTGCAGAACCTGGCTGCTGAAGCTTGTTTAATTCCCCCTCTCCTGCAATGCTGGGGTGCAGTACAGCTCCCAGGGCTGGGGACAGGCAGGAATTTCCCTCCAGATGAGATCAGCAGGGACATGTGAAGAAGAGGGGCAATAGGTTGGAGTGTCATTCCCATCTGCAGTCCAAATGTCCCTGAGCCAAAAGCTACTCCAAGCAAGAAGTGCTCTGGGCAAGTGTCACTGCTGCTTACCCTGCTCCATTACTGCCCGTTCTCTGTCCGTTTTTGCCCACTGTTTGATTCAGTGCTGATACTCCTGCCTTCACTCCCTTTTTTGTTTGTTTGAAGAGTGTAAATTGTTTTGCATTTGTCCCATCCTTGGGCATCTGGTTCAGGCCATTCCTGGAGACCAGCTACTGGGGCAGACTCAATTTTGTTTTGACATGGCTGTTCTTATGTCCCCATTAGCAGACCCATCTCCTGTGGCTGTTGCCTCTCTTCTCCTTCCCATCCCACTGTATATATCTCTTGGGTTTTAGTCTGCAAGCTCTTTGGGGCTGGGATGATGGGCTGTGGTCTAGCCCAGTGAACAACTGAGGACACAATGCCTGGATCTTCTACAGGTGCCTATCTTAGATGTCTCCTTCAGCTGTGAAAGGAGGCAATGTCCAGCAGTACAGTTTTTACTGTTGTTGTGAAGAACTCCCGCCTTTACTCTCACACACACAGGATGCCCCAAGGATGATGTTTGATATGCCTTTGTAGCTCCTAGAACATTTTAGTCACCTCTGAATTACAGGGGGCTTTAAGAGGACCTAAAAACCACAGACCTCCCATTCAACTAGTGGACGTGTCTGAGCCAGAGTCTCTGTTTTAATGTGGCTAATTCCACATTATGGTGTCTTGGCACCTCCTCGAGACAACTCTGACCCCTGAACATGTGGGGTAACATGGCCTGCTTCCAAATGCATCACAGTTTTAATTAAACAGGAAGAAGGCTGGGCTCACCCACAAGTCCCTCCCTGTGCCTGGAAAAGTGACTGAGCAGCTGCTGGACCTTGCAAAACATTTGCAGAAAGGGAGTAGGTTTATCAGAGATGCAAGGAGGAGATTCCTGGCATGTGAGAACAGTAAGAGGGAGAGGGAGAGGAAAACGAGGTAATTTACATCTGCGAAAAGCAGCAAGTGTTTTTATCTGCAAACCTTTTCCCCCACCTATTAATAAACTAGCAATCTGGCTCTACTGTAGAAGTGACTGCGTCTCTCTTCCTCACTCTGGAAATTGAAAATAGCTGGCTGATTTCAAAGCACCCGCAGCCCTACCGCTCTCTGGGGGAGGCTGAAGCAGTGTGGCAAGCGGAGCATCTTACCTGCGGTAGGTGTTGGCCACCCAGTTGAGCAAGGTGTAGAGCTCGTTGAATTCCAGTGGTCTTTGGGAGAGATCTTGCAAGTGGGAGCCAATGGCCTTGTGAAAAGCCTCCAGATACATGTCACACACCTGGTACTCCTCTGGATAGCACTTTTTTACTGATAACTTGATTTTCAGTAAGTCTTTGCTCAGCTGTTTCTGGAGAAAACCTAAGTGGAGATCAAGCCAAGAACTCTCTTCTTCCTTTGATGCCATGGGTATCACCTGGACTCTCTTTCTAGCACTCTCATTGATAGCTTCCCTCCACTCCTCCCTCCACTTCCTGGGTGTGCCAAGCAAGTCCGACCCAGGACCAGCAGCATTTTGTCCGTTAGGATGAGCTGCTTCTTCGTGGGCAATTAAAGTCACCAGGGAGGTCAGCATGGTATCCTCTACAGTGGGATGCTCCAGTGTTTCCACCACGATAGACTGGATCATGTTCGTGATGGAGTTATAAAGCAAATCCACATCCTTGCATTTCCTCACAAACTCCTGGGGGTTATCTTTGTATTTCTCAGCATCTCGTTCAGCTATAGTCTCATCTTCCAAGTACCTGACATTTGCAAATGCTTCCAGAAGTTGCCTTTTCTGAATGAGTTCATTGATTTCCATTACTGCAGAAAGAAGGGGGGAAGGGTTTGGGACAAAGCAGGCATTGGGTGACTGACAGGTTGGTAACAGGACAAGGGAAGGGTTTGGGACAAAGCAGGCATTGGGTGACTGACAGGTTGGTAACAGGACAAGGTGCCCCACAGGGAGCCTTGCGGGGCTGCTCTGAGTAGTCAGGTCCCACCAGTGCCCCGAGACTGACACCCCCAAGACTGACACCCCCCAGACCATCCCTGATCTCTCCAGCTCCCATTTGACACAGGAGAGGAAAGCAGTGGAAATGCAATCACTGCAAATCGAGCCACATCTCTGAAGTGCTGGTTTCAGAGGTAGGAAATATCCAAAAAACTGATTATAGCTCTGCAGGAAACCTCAGGCAATGGCTAAGGAGGCTGCACAGAGGGGCACTGATGTCTCAGGATGCATAAAACCACCCCTGGCTCTGCTCCTCTGTTAGTGTGGAGCTGAAGTGGGACTGGCAGCGGGAGCAGTCTGTGATCTGCCCTCCCAGCAGGATCTCCTTTAGCAGGGATGCTCTTGTTTCCCAGCACACCAGGGTGCTCAGCACAGCTCTGCTGCTGCATTGGCCACAGCATCTCTGACTGAAAGGGCGTTTCAGACTATTGCCTGAGAAGGCGGGGGGGTGCCCAGGGGTCCAGCTGGAGGGGTGGGAGGGAGCACAGCAGAACAGACCCCCTTGGGCCCTCTGAGCTGGGCAGTCAGACATCTCACTAGGTGGTTACGTCTGTATCCAGTCACCCACTGGCATGTCCTCCAGAGACACCAAGGCCCTGGGAGAGTAGGATGCTGGCCTGGGGATGGTCCTGATACATTTCTGGGACCATTCCCTGTCCAGATGTAACCCTGGGCAAACACCGGGCTCCCTTCCTGTCCTGATTTCATGCATTGTCAAGTTTTCCTAGGACAGTTTCCCAATTAATGGTGTTGGCAGAAAGTCACCAAAAACTGTTACCCCCAAAGCAGCTGAGGTCTACTGAGTTTCCCATTTATTTTTCAAAGCTTTCCTGGTGCAAGAACTACTGCCTATTTGCCAATAATATAAGAAGTATTTGCCACGTGTTGAGGAGATCCAAGAGTGCTGTTAGCTTTTGAGAGACCCTGGGAAGCTCTCACCACTTCCAGCATCATAACAGATGCTCTGAACAGCAGATCTCACTGTGATACTGGGCGTAAGGCAAATATTAAAGAGGAGAAGGGAAAGGGTATTATTTAGGTATGTGTGGCCACTGCTTCTGGGACATACACATATAAAATGACAGGGAAATTTGGAGAGCACACAAAGAAGATATGAAGGACTGGTTCATAGCCCATAATTTATGCCCTTGGGATAGTCTGCACATAGATTTTATACCATATCCACCAGATATCTGTGCAGTGTAAGAGTATTTGTATGAAGACAGAAATGCACCAAATAACACAACTACTGATGCAGTATACAAGGCGTAGAGCTTTAAGTGCTTATACGGAGATACAGTTGCTTCTGCACTCAGAGGGGAGGGAGATGTTGACAATTAATTTAGTCTGTTCTAGATAAATCAATATAAAACCTGTGTTTGCACAAGTGCTTGCAGTGAGAGACTGGAGGAATACATTCTGTTCTGTTTATCAAAGTGAGAAAACACCATTTAATAACCATCTAGGATAATTATTCAGGGAGGTGATATTGGGTGCTAAATGCATCTTTAATTTAGCAATACAAGATCAGCCAGCTGGTAGCTGAAGGAAGACAATTGAAAGGCAATTAACCATTATGCAGCTTAATGGTGCACATGGTGGAGTCTCCATCACTTGCCATATTTATCTCAGGATGGGATGTGTTTCTGACAGAGCCGCTCTAGTCTAGGCCAATCACAAGCTATTGGGCACAGGATGGGCCCGACTTGTGCAATTCCTTGGCTTGTTTATCACAGGAGATGAAAAGGGCTTTTGGTAACATTTCCTGTCACTTCTCATCTATGACCCTTTGAGAACAGACCAGCAAAGTCTATGAGATGGGCTCAGATCCAGCTTATAAACCTCACAATTTATCAGTGCAAAGCAGTAAATAACTTCATGGGACAGCAGAGCATGTTACAGCAGTGAGACAATGTCAGCCCTTCTAGCTGATCCCCATGACATCCGACGCAGTAAACCAAGAATTTATTTCTAGAAATTTAGGCTGAGGAAAGGTCAAGCCATGTTGACCCACCTCAGTCTATCTGCTGGTAGATTGTAGTACCTCTGCCTTGAGAAGGTAGAAGAGAATGGTGCTCAAACCAAAATCAAAGTCATTTCAGTCTGCCCACACTTGGGGAAGGTGAGAGCTATGCTGAAGGTAGTTATTATAATTTGACTAGGACTTATCTATACAATGCTGACAAAATGCATGAGCATAACCAGCCTGGGGAAACCAAACCAAACAAACACTTGCAGCATCACTATTGTGAGAGGAATAGATGGAAAGTCAGCGTAAAAGAGTAAAAGCATCTGCAGAAGTCCCTTTGCAAGGCAGTCTCTAAGATTAGGAAGTAAAGCAGAGGTCCTGAAGTAGGTCACAACCAAAACATCTTTTTTTGCCCCCTTCAAGGCCTCGCAGCAACCCACAGAGTGCAATCTGGGGACCATCATTCTAGAGAGCTGAGAGAAGTTGTCCAAAAGTGAAATGTGGGCACTAGTGTAGGAATAGCCCACATTGCACTTCTAGATACTGTCAGACCAGCAGTTCCCAAACTGTGCTCAGCAGATTGGTGACTAATACGTATGACGTATAACATGCCCACTGATACGTGAGCCAACAGGTTGCCATGCTGATTGTAGGTAGGCTGTGGATATGGTTAAACAAATGTAGTAGAGGCCACAGAGCAACCTGTTCAGTGACGAGCAACCTGCCCAGGCTGGGCCAGGTGACACCCCAACAAGTTTGTGCAAGGGGTGACAGTTGTCTCTGCCACATAACGGGATGCCTGGTTCTTTAGCATCTCTGCTGGGCCCAAGACTTGCAAAGTGTAAATTTCTTGAAGGTTATATATATCCTGCCAAGCAAATTACACTGGTGGTTTTGCTTCTTACCTGAAAGAGGTTTTCCTTGAATGGGCTCTGCTGCTGCTATCTTCTCACTAATCCCCTCCATGCCATTACAGATCATGGTTTTGTTCTCCTCAGAGCTCTTGGAGAACCTCAAAGAAAGTCGTTTTCCTTTCCAAGTACCAATACCTTCATTTGTTTTCTCTTTGTTTAGACTTCGTATTGATCTCCGGATGCTTAACACTGTTTTAACACCTCTTTCAAAGAACCCACTGTGCCCACTGTGCAAAGGTGGGCTGCTCAGTTCAGAAGCAGCCTCCATCTTGTCTTCCCCTGCACTCTTTGTTGGAGAGGCTGGTTCTGAGGTTATGCTCCTTCGGTCTAAGTCCATCTTTCTATTCATCTTGTTGCCTTTCAATTGTGGGTTTTCCCGTTGGTTGGTAATCACTGAAATGCACAAAACAGCAGAATTAGATGAGAGGTTCAAAACAGGGTACCACTGCGTCTCCAAAGTCAGTCCTGGAATGAAAATCTGGCCCATCCCTTTCCTCTGCTTAATCCAAGGAGAGAGCACGAAGTTCTAGTCTGTAGCTACTGAAGCGGTCTCTCTACCCACAGACATTAGGTGTTGGCTTGCTCTTAGCTGAGCAAGGTTCTGCTGAACTCCTTAAATCAGGCAAGTGACAGCTATTTCTCCAGTGCCAAAGAATCACTAAACCTCAGAGATTCTGAAATCTGTATAAACATACCATTGTGGCTGGTAACAAGGTCTGTTTTTACTTTTCATTCTCTAGGTAGATTTCCAGCCATGAAGGAACGATAACCCTTCCTGAGTCTCACGGGGGTGTTGCCACTTTCTGATGCGGATGCGGTAACTTTGAGTCATGCTGCTGCTCCTGCCTTGCTCGAGCCCTGACCTGCCACTGCTGGAAGGTGGCCCAGGGATGAGAGGTCTCCAGCGGTGGGTGGCTGAGCTCTGCTCTAGTCCCTTCCATCCAAACCCACGGTAATCTCTGCACTCCAAATCAACACGGTTACAGCACAGGAGGCTATACGATGCAGTAAAGGTTCTCATCTCTCATCCTGCCTCAGTGCACTGCGTCCTGGCATGCTGAGAATGGGTATCTCGAGGGCCAAGCCAGCCCCTGTGTGAGCTGCAGGTGATGCTGCAGGAGATTTCAGATTTCATCAGAAGGGCTCCTGTTAGTGCTCTTGGGCTGCACTCACATCCTCTGCACTTGCTCAGCTCCTGTCCTGCTGCAGGCATATCAGCAACCCTCTGCCCACTCTGAGGGCTGGCCCGGGTGCTTGGGAAGGGGGCAGAGGGAGAGCTTTTGCCTTGCAAAGGGCTCTCACCAGGTCACCAGCTAACACGGCCTGCTCAGGGGATGTTGTGCACTGCAGAGCTGTGAGGATGGACAATGCTGCATTTCCCCAGAGCAGGCTCAAGGCAGCGCAGTGATCAGTTTCAGTCGTTAGAACAGCTATTGCTGGAGGTCACCCAGGTTCCAGGTCTGTCCAGCTCACAGGAGCCAGAGATTGAAATATGGTTACAGTGAGCAGACATGTTGGCACTCTGGAAATACATCTCAGCCTTCCTTGATCTGAGCTTGGCCCGTTTTCACTCCCTTGGCACGGTTGTCTCACAGGTTACACACTGCAGGGACTGTGCCCTCCTGCGGGTTTGCTGAACTCCACACTCAGCGGGGCTCAGGCCCTGCGTCACACCCTCTCGGGGGGAATATTTAATCATCCATCGCCTTGCTCAGGGGCTCACACCACCACAGCCCGTACAGAGGGAGGGAGGGAGAGGAGGGCACCCTGTTTTCCAGGGATTTCTGTAGGAAGGGGGCTGAGTCCCTACCTGAAACTCTGCTTAGGAGGTGTGTGGCCAGGGCGGAGCAGCAGCAGCGATCAGAGGGGTGAGCTGTGGGGTGGAGAGAGATGGGGCAGGAGGATCATAAGATGTGAGCCCACGGACAAGGGAAGAGAAGGGATACACACCCTGGTACCGACCGAATCGATCCTCTTCGCACGGAACTGGATAACACAGGCGTCATCCACAGAAATGGACAGCAGCTCCGTGCTGCAGGAAATCCCAGGGGGACACGGTGACAGTGGCAGCTCTTCAGGGCAGGGGTCCGGGCCAGCTCACACACCTCAGCTGATGAGAAAAGTGTCCCGCACGCCCGTGCTGGATGAGCAGGTCCCTCTGGGCACGGTGCTGCTCTCCATCCACCTTTGCCCTCTGGAAAAGGGTGGTTGGAAGTGGGAAAACAAGGTCTGTCCCAACCTGCCCAAGACCTCCAGCTCCTTCACCTCTTTGTGTCCATGGAGAGGCTGCGGCACTGTTTCACTTTCATTATGCCTGGGCATTTAAAAGAAGGGAAGAGGCGGGGGAGAAATGCTGAACGAGCTCCAAGCATTCAAGGTTAATTATTTACCCTGCGGACAGAGTTGGAGGTGAGAGCAATGATTTGACAATGGGGTTTGCTGCTGGGTTCAGCTGCCCCTGGGCAGCAGGGGAAAGAAGGATTTCAGCATCTGGCCCTGCCCTGGCCAGAAGAAGCCCCATGGCATCTGGGTGTCGGGGCTCAAAAGCAGCCCCAGAGCTGCTGTCTGGGAACGGCTGCGTCTCACCCCCTTCTGCTCTGTTTCTGGAGGTCATGGGTGGCCCAGTCCCAGTAATGATTGCCAGGTGTGGGTGAGGGACAGGGACAGCCATGTCCCGTGGTTATACATTTATATATTCACCTCCCCACTCCTCGCTTTGCCCCAAGGGCACTTATTTCCATGGGGACGCTGGCCCTGGATCCTTTCATCCCTGGAGCATTTGGGCACCTCAGAGGGAACTCAAAGCAAAGGAGCAAAAGAGGTGTCTGAAATGTTTAAATGACATAAAACACCGTCACTTTGCTTGTCACTGAGTGGTGTAACTGATTTAAGCCTGGGGACCCCGCAGTGCCCAGACGGAGGCAAGCCAGGCTGTCAGGCTGGGCACACCGGGCAGTCCCAGGCAGCCGAGATCCTGGTGTAAAGCAAGAGGGGTAAATAGGGAGGTGCCACCGTGCCATGGGCAATGGGCACTTCTTTGCTTTAGGAGCTTGCCAGTACGTCACCTGTCAGTGTGATAGGAAAGATCAAAGGGTTTAGTGAGGGATTGATGAAATAAAACAAAGTCCTGTGGCATTTGGATTTTGTACTGCGCAGAGGAGAACAGAGGGGTTCATAACTTCATAACTAAGGCTGGGAGAGGCTGTGTGGCCAGGCAACAGGTGTGTGGGGTGGGAATAATGGTCATCAACTAAACAGGGAAGAGCGGCAGCGCAGACTGGTGGG
Source organism: Syrrhaptes paradoxus (assembly GCA_013400615.1). NCBI lineage: Eukaryota > Metazoa > Chordata > Aves > Pterocliformes > Pteroclidae > Syrrhaptes > Syrrhaptes paradoxus. Next base: position 132,642 of record VZTO01010482.1, on the reverse strand, counting down.
AGGATGCCCTGATGGTGAGATGGGACTGGGAAGAGCATCATTTGGGGCTGCCCTGTAGTGCAGGGAGAGTCCTGTCTGAAGCCTCCCCCAGCCAGGTGGCCCAGGCCTGAGCTTTTTGTCCTCAGGCTCTTTAAAGCCACATTTAAACTGGAGACTGCCCTGCTATGCTGGGGAAAACCACGACAGGTAACGGCTTTTGCCACTCTGGCAGGGTGACAGTGGGGAAAAAGGGAGGGAGCTATTTACTCAAGCACAGGCTGCGGTGTGGAAAGCCCCTTTGGACACAAAGTCCAACTAAATTCTTTCCATCCTAGTCAAGTAATTGGCTCCTTTGCCACACATTTATAGGGCAAATCCTATCCTTTCCTACTGTCCGTAGCCCCTGGAGAGAAAAGTCTTCAAGAAGTCCTGGTCCCTCACATGCCACCATGACCAGCTCTGCAGTACCAGGTGCATGTTTTCTCAGCAGTACCACAGTGGAGCTGGTGAGTGTTCTGAGAGCTTTGCACTGAAAACCTCATGGTCCTTAGTGCTGTGGGCACCATGTGGACTGTCCCCAGTGAGTCGTGGCACACCCAAGCCAGGCCTTCCTGGCATTACAGACCCCTGATGCTCCTCCATCCCTCTCAGGCACCAGGAAGGTGCAGCCCTCTGATGCTAAGCTCACAACCACGCTCTTAATTTGAAGCGAATGAGTGAACTGGAGAGAAAAACCAATTCTTGCAGTAGGTGGCCTCCAAATGTTTTTCCCCAGCAATGCCTCAGATTGTCTCCTGCTCAGCCTTTGCTAATTCTACCACTGATGCAGAAACAGCCACGTAGCATCCTGGCTGCACCGTACGGTTGTTCACGCAGTGCTCTGTGCGGTTGTTCAGCCCTGCCATCAACGGGAACACATGTTCCTGAAAAGATCTGGCCATCTGGAGGAAGCATCATGAAATTACCTTCCACCCAGCAGCGCCAGTCTAATTGCCTTTTAGGTCTCCGAGCACAGTTGTGAGAACAAATTAGTCACTGTCTGGGGGTTTGAATATCGATGCTCAGTCTGAACCAGCAGCAGGCTGGTGGACCAGGCTAAGCTTGGACCTTCCCACCAGGAAGACTCAACCAGGGAGAAGAAAACAGAAAAAGAGGCAAAAATGGGTTGAGAAGTGACAAGAGAGAATCTAGAAAACGCAGGTGAAAGTACTGGTGCCTCAGAGCTGTGGTCAGGGATCTTGTGGCAAGTGGCTACTGGAATCCAGTAGCCAACTCTTGCAAGCTACGTTCAATGAGAAATCTGCAGCCTGGCTTTAATGGAAAACCAGGCTAGTTCTCAGCTGCTTGGCTGTGTGAGACTGGCTACTTTTTCTGACTATATTTCATCATGCAGAAGTATCAAAGTGTTTTCACTCTGTCTTTTTAGAGTTAGCCCAATTACTGATAGTTGCTAATGGTGAGGAGTGGTGATGTCCAGACTCTGACGGGGAAGCAGAGGTGCTGGGAGAGATCCAGGCATGAGGTAAGGATTAGAGAATGACATACAAGCTCTGTGTCCCTAAATACCTGATATTTCTGGAAATGTTGTCAGAGGGTAAGAGCCAGCCCAGGACTGGGGCAGAATGGAGTCTTCTGCCTCACCCTTCAGGGTGTCACATCGGCTTCTCAGAGATCTAGAAAAAAAGGGCTATGACAAGGAATTGAATGCATTGGGGCTGTCAGATAAGAGGTCACACAACAGGTTTAAGCCCCGTGGTGGGGCTGAAATCTCAGTCCGTGCAGGCGGAGGAGACCACAGAGCTGTAGTGATCTTTTGCAGCAGAGAAGCTGGCCTGATATTTTTAACAGCATCATCAGTGATGGATGAGGCAGCGGCATTTTCAGAGGCTGCATGTGCCTGTGCAGCCTTTGCCTCCTGGGGGAAGGGGGGGTTTGCAGTGAAATGAGACAAATTGCTTCACCTGCAATATTTTTCTTCCTGGTTTTAGGGCATAGGGGGTAGGTGGGGGAGGGCTGAGCCTGAAGCTGAAAAGTCCATTAGCAGGGAAGAAGCAGATTGTGGTTCAGAGATTGGCTTTTGCAGAGGGGATACTGGCCCCCAGGCTTGAGTGGAAGCATTTGGAAGATGCACTTCTGCGAATCACCTACGTTGCCCATTAGAGGAGGGTGCTCCAGATCCAGTGGTGGCCGTGCGATGGCGTCCTACACTGTTCTTATGTAGCCATGGAAGGAGACCACCGGGATTAATAAATATTACATTGAGGAACAAAACCACCAGTGCTCATGCACTGCAGAAAGGTGGGCCAGGAGGATGTTCCAGGAGAGCTGCTGCTGCTGCAAAAACCCATCCTAGGTGCTTTTGACGGATAAGCATCAAAGTTTTCCTTCCCCTCCTCCCAGAAAAGATCTGAAATAGGCCCTTGTGAGCAGGATCTCTCACACTGTTTTTCTTCTTTTTTGGGTATAATGAAAACATTTAACACTTTCAGCAAGCCACCAGCCCTGTGTGCTATGCCAGGAGCTGTGCTGAAGCATGCCAGACCTCATGTGAAACCATGGCGTGTCTGGGAGACAGGCTTCCCCATTCACCTGGTACTGATCCTGAGCTACAGATCCTGTGCTCACCACTCACTGCAGCAGCTCCACAAGCACATGGACCAGCACAGCATGGACTGGCACTCTCCAGCCCCAGTGCTGCGTGGTGCAGCTGGGGCTGGGGCACAGTGCCCACACACTCCCCCTAACCCCAGCAGCAGCTCTGCTCCTGGGATGCTCAGATGGTGCATCAGGAACATGCCGCGGTGCTGTCTGCTGAGTGTTTTCTTCTGCTTGTTTTTCATTAGTGGTGAGCTGGTAAGTGGATGGATGGTAATTGCTCTTCACACAAAAAACTAGCTGTTGTGCTCTCAGTGGCTCATTAGTTTGCAGCGATACTCAGCAAGGCCAGGGTGGAGTCCATCACTCCCAGCCCTTGGAGCGGCCTCGAGGTTGAAATGTCACACTCTTTGACTTCAGAAAGAAGCTGCTGTCCTGCGGAACAGGGTGCCCTCATCCCATTCATCACAGGAGCTGCCAAAGCAGACAGCAAAGAGCAGAAGTACTTTGTACATGACAGTGACCATGGATTATCTACGTGATTGTGCCTCTGTTCATTTGCCCGATGCCTTGCCAAAACACCAGCTTGGCGCTGTGGCTTTTCACCATGGTGCAACTCCGCGGGCTTGAGTGGCCTGAAGCCTGAGGACTGTCAATGCTGGGGGGATAATCAGCCCCATCACCTGCAGATGGCTGCACTTAGTGGAGAGGGTTTCCCCTTGGAGGTGGCCAATGGCTTTTTGCTCCCTGTGACCAGCAGCCTGTGAACAGGGATAAAGCCCCCGCTGAGCGATTCAAGCAAACTTGATCACTCTGATATTTAAATGAGGTGACTAACAGCAAACCACTTCTGGAGCAAAGGCACCTGCTTGCTGGGCATGTCACCACAGCAGACGGCTGCTGTTGCAAATGTGTCCTTGAGGCTGAGGAGTGAGCTGGGAGCCCAGCGCTGCCTCTGCTGCAGAGGAAGGGAGGTCATGGGTGGCAGGAGGTTGTCCTTCTCCACTGCAGAGGTTTGCTTTACTGCACCAAAATTTCCAGTCTCAAAAACTTTACCAAAGCCAGGTTAATATTTGTTTGCCGCATTGCTGCAGGATGTTCTCAAGCACAACGACTGAGAACTACTGCTTTATTTAAATATAAATTTCTGTACTTTTTTAAAAAATAAGTGTTTTTGAAGTTTCATTGAAGGTGTTGTCACTGAAATCATTATATTTCTATAGAGATTATAATGACTCCTTTTGAAGAGTTAGTCTCAGTCAGTCAGTGCTTAATTCATGTATCAATGACTCCATAAACCCTAAATCTATAAATCTGCTGAAACTGTTCTAATCTCTTGTGCCAATAAATGCCTGCAAGGGCTCATTGGTGTGGAGATAATTTACTTAATGAGCCACCGCCATGAGGGTGGGTGGTCAGCGATGGCAGAGGGTCCTCGTCTGTGCCGAGCCACATTCAGGGCAAACATCAGAGCCCGGTCACCCTCTTTGGTTGATTTGCCCCAAACTATTTAATGTGCAATCCATCAATCTGACCCTCACAGTCTTTCCCACATCTGGAAAGGTGGAGACCAGTAGAAAATGGTGCCAGACCCCTTCACCCCCAAGCAGAGGGAGCAGAGGGAGCTGCTGAGGTGGTCAATGGGAACAGCTCTTGCTCACACCTTGGCTGAACATCACCCGTGTGGCTGAGCGGCTCAGGTGAGTAACCTCAAAGCACTCAACCTCGAGAGCCGTCTGTCAGTCCTGTTTGTCCACAGCCCTTTCGAAATGGACCGGTTCACTGACATTTTTTTTCTTTTTCAGTCTGAGGGAATTTATATAGCTGCGTTTTGAAACCTTTTAGTGTGGGGGGCTATAACGGAGCCCTAATTGCAGTAGCATAACAGGTACTGCTGTAAAAATGATGTTTTCTTTTTTATAGAGTTTAATTTGATTTAAAGCGGTGACAGGGACACAATGAATCGCTCACATGCGCTGGCAGATTTTGCCCCTCCTCCCTGGGGCTCTTGCAGAAATGGGTACAAAAGCAGCGCATGGCAGCACGTGTGCCTGCTGGAGACACTAGCAGTGCCAGCTGCCACCATGGCCACATCGAGCCCCAGCTGCAGGGGCACAGGCAAATCCCAGTCTTATAGATACACCCCTGTGGGGACAAGATTTTGGGGGCCATGGGCCACCCTGCTGCAAAGCAGGGTCTGGCTGCTTGAGGGGAGCATGGCCACTTGCATTGCCCTCCTTGGCCACCCCCCATGGCCACCCTTCGCCCACGGGCTCCCACGCATCTCCTCCCACTGGGCAGCAGCAGCAGCTCAGATCTTCCAGCATCACTCACCTGCAAACCCTCTTCAAACCTCTCCACATCCCCAGCCCTGCCTTCCTCCAGCAAGTCAGGGCTGCTGCTGGCACAGGCAGCGATGTCCCCTGCCAATACACACTGCAGGTGTTTCGGGGCTGTCACACAAAATCAGGCACCCAGTGCACACCCTGACGGGTGATATTTGCATGTGCTGTGTGGCCCTTTAAGAAAGCCTATATATCACATTCCCCCAGGGAGGAAAAGAAAAAAAAAGGAGACAAGCAGAGCAGATGTAATTCTGTAGTGCTGGGGTTGACTTTGTGTGTGTGTGTTAGCGGGAAGCTGTGATTTATCTGGGGTGAAATAAGGAGAGGCTGCCTGGCAGTGTGCTCCCCTCTGCCATGGGGTTTGTGCCGACGGGGGGGCAGAGCTGTCACTGGGGTGCGTGGGTGTCCTGGGCTCCCAAGGTGCTCTTGCAAAAGCCTTGCTGCACCGGAGCCAAAACCAGAAAGTAAAAGATCTGCTTAATTGCCTCTATCTGCTCCAGCATCAAAAATCTGCTCCAGCATTGAACCTGGAGAGACAAAACTGACTTTATTCCAACTTGGGAAACAAAGCCTTCAGATTTACCTCCACGTGCCACTACATCACCCCAGTGAGTGCTGTAATCTTAACCTGTCTGCATGTGCTTGCCTAGATAGACAGGTGTGTTCAACACATGCACATATGTAGGGAACACCAAAGGACCACCGGCCATCACATGTCCCTTCGTAGGAACTCTTGCAATGCACATTTCAGCCTCCTGTAGTGTTTCTGTGTCCTTCTTTCTGCAATGCTCTAGTGCTTCCAGGGTGAGGATTAAAGCATGAATTTATTTTTATTTTGCTCTCTGAATCATGTTGGTGAGAAATCTTCTGCTTCTGAGTCTGAAAGTTAGTGTGTCTTTGCCCAGCAAATCTTGCAGGAATGGAAGTAAATGATGGAAACAGGCTTAAGACCCAGCTTTTCTCTCTGCCCTGCTGGAAGGGGATGAAACCCAACACTTGCAGAGGCAGGAGTGGGAGATCTCAGCAGGTCACATTCCTCAGGTTCCCTGTATCCTGCCAGCCCAGATCCTACTGCTTTTCTGGACCCAGTGGCGTGGCTTGGACCACTTTGTCCCCCTCGCTGCCAAGATGGGGCCGAGTGTCATGGAACAGCCATGACTCCATGCCCCACCCCACAGAAATCTCCTCCGAGCAATGTCTGTGTGGTTTGTGCAGCACCACACAAGCCACGGCGCGGCTGAGGTTGAGCAACTTGTGTCAGTCTGCACTACCTCCTAGCTGGTTAAACCTTGCCAACATTTATTCTTTTTTTGCCAGCAGATGTGGTTTAATTTGACCTGACACTATTGACACAGTTTTGAGGGCATGACATGCCCTACAAGCCACAGCATAGCCCTGGTATGCAGAAAACTCTGTTTCACATCCCACCTAGGACTGAGCCAAACTCATCTCTGCAGAGCTGAGGATGTGCTGGAAAGCCTGGCATTAGTTGGAAAGCTGGAAGATGTATGAAGCTCTCAGGGCGGTGGAAATGCAGCCCTCTTCAGCTGTGCCACCATGGAGCAGGGCTCTCTGGGGACCACCACTCACTCCACTTGGGAGCTGTGTCCCGCAGCCAGCCCCTCGGGTTGCAGCGGTGCCCGTGCCCCTGCTGAGCACATTGCTGTGGGCACTACACCCACATCAGCCCCAGGGAGTGGGTCCCCACCTGGGACCCCAGGACCCTCGCTGCTTCTCAATGCCGCTGATGCTGAATGAGCTTCCCACTGACACTGAAGGAAAGAAATAATTTTAAAAAGCAAAAAGCAATTTTGAAGTCAGGAGACGGGAGCGAGCTGAGCTTTCTGCCTGTTTCTATGGAGCCCCATATGAGGCACCAGCTCCCAGTGGCTGTCCCTTTCCAGAGGGACACTTCGTCCCTTCTCCCCGCAGGGAAGCAGCAGCTTCCTCCTCTGCCCCTGACCACCTCAGACCCACATCCCACGCACTGAGCAGTGCTGCAGAGCTGTGCCGTAGCCACGCGGGTGGACACCTTGCAGCTGGGCAGTCCCAGAGGGAGCCACAGCACCGATGGCAGGCTGGTGCTACACCATGGGGCATTCTTCTTGCCTGGTTTCTCAGACCAGCAGCCACACCAAGCAATCTGTGAGGAGAGAATCCATTCATGACTCAAACAAATTTGAAATTTTTCAGGTTTTTGTTTTGTTTTGATTTTTTTTAAAGTGTTTCACATGAAACTTTGGCTGATCTTTCCTGCTCCCCTCCCTATTTGTCTTTCTGCTATCTTTTGTGGATGGCAGGAGATGGCAGGTGATGCTTGGTGTCCTCTTTGGTGTTCCCTGTCATGCAAGCACACCTTGATGAGCCAGACCCTCCTCTAGATCCATACAGGGTTGCCCAACAGAGGTGGCTGCCCAGCCTTGCCCCAGGGACTGCTCCGTCACTGGTGTAATGCAGAGCAGGCTCCAAAAGGGACACTGGCACCTTCCTCCTGGGGCAGCACCTAGCTCAGCCCTACCAGGGGTTTGGGGCTCCACAACCTGGCTGAGCTCTCCCAGCTACCATCCCAAACGTACCCCACTGCACTGGCCACTTCACCAAACCCAGTCTTAAAATGCTGCTGGTTTTCTCCAGCTGAAGCTATTTGGAGAACCCAGCCCCAGCCTGTGAGGAGCTGCTGGGTGGTAAGGGTCACCTTGTCACCAGTTGCTACTCTCTGAAACTTCTGTATGTGCACATGTACAGACAGAGATGATATTCACACACCAAGTTCCTTGGTTTATCTTCTGCAGCATTTAGGTGTTTGCAGGAGCCCATAGGTGCTGGAACCATGAAGCTCTTGGTCTGAGCCAGGCTTCAGCCCACTCTTATGTGGGAATTTGGATTTTAGGCCATTTCTAGTAACTCCCCAGAAGAGCCATCACAGATGTGTTTGAATTAACAAAACTCCAAAGACATTTCTTCAGTTTTCCACATTATTTGTTTTCTAATCAGCCATTTGAGACACGTTTTCTTGGAAGGGAAGAATGAGGATGAGGGAAGATGACACTTAGGCGAAAAGGTGTATAAATCCTCCTTCTCTGTGATTGCAAAATAGCAATGGGACTGATAAATCACGTTTTAAATCCCAACACAAATGTCTTCCCCAGCCTGCTAAAAAATCAAAGGATAAGCAACGAAGACAAATTTGTATTGCTTCTGTGGCTATCTCACATTTTGTCATCCACATTTTAATTTTCTCTCTGGCTTCATCTGCTAAACTGATGTTGAAAAATATTTGGCCTCGTGGTGATTATCTTTGTACCACATTGCAGAGGAATGTCAGTCATCTCCTCTTCTTTGACCTGTTAAACACTTCTTTATAATATATTATTGACTTTTATCAGATTGAAAGAATATAACCAACAAGCCTTTTCAATTTTCCCTATTAAACTTCTCTGGGCTTGTGTGGTTTCTTTTTCAACATCATATTCTGAATTTCAATTCACCCTCTGCTCAAGCTGTGATTCTGAGCTCTCAGTTATTTAGTGCAAGTGCAGTTTGGTTTCAGATTTACTACACACTGCATCACATTGTACAACCCACCATGTCAGAGCACTGCATTGAGATGAAAATAAAACCCCCCACAAGCCATGATTCAGGTCATTATGTACAAACCAGTAATTGCACTGGCGTAATTTCTCAAATCACAGCCTCCAATCTCTCCATCCCTTCAGCACCACTGGTATGTCGGGATAGTCCTCGCTCCTGTGAGCAACCTCTCTGAAGTCTAAGGATTGCTTCTGCGTGAGCTTGACACTTCTAAAATATTTCTTATATCTGGGGGGGAGCAGGTGTGGTGAAGTTGGTGTGGATTTATCTCACGCCCACCAGCCCCGGTGGGAGCAGAGCTGGCAGCCACTGGGCACTCTTGGGAAGTTCCCTTATGCATCAGCAAGTCAGGCTTTCATGTGTTGCGAGGTCTGGTGGTAACAGGAAAAGTCACATAGATGTGTGAAACCTGACCACAAAAAGCCAAGCATCAGCATACATGGCATAGTATTAGAACTGCAGTAACTGTTCATATTTACCTGCTGCATTGTCAGTGGAAACATGAGGAGAGCTTCTGGATGGCCTGTCTTCACTGCACTTGACCATGCTTGAGTACAATGGTCAACAGCCAAGACTGTTAAATATGATAAAAAGCAGGACTTGGCCTTGGATGTTGACCAGCACAAATTAATGTATCCTGTTTGGTGCCGGTTGCAGCCAGCTGCTGAGTCACAGCCCATATCACATCCTTGAACTCCACTGACCGGGGCTGTGAACAGATAAGCAGGGTAAAGTGATGCAAGGCGAGTCATGAAAGAACCTTTACTTGGTACAAAGGCTTCGGTTCACACAGAGGTCTTAAAGAATATAAGGTGTGCAACTAAGTGCAAGTATCTGTGCTTTTCCTTCTTAGGAGGCAGAGCTGGCTCTTGGTCAGTGAAAGTAAACCCTGGATTCAAGTGTCTTCATACAACAGGGGATGGAAGACCTGGACCAAGATCTGGAAGTGGTGGCTGGCATCCCCCTGCCCATGTTTGCTGCAGGAATAAGTGCCCAGACCCCCTCGCCCCACCGTGGTGAGAGGCTTGGGGACCCTCACTCTCTCCACCTCCCCCTGCAGCCACACAGCCTCTGCCAAGCAGCCGTTCCCCTCTGCTGCTGCATGTCTTCCAAACAAACGGCAATGTTGACACAACCAGCTGCCGGTGTATGGGCACAAGTGGCTCCCGCACTGATCCAGCTGAGTGCTGTGCCAAGGACCGCCGGCTGTGCCAGGAGGCAGTGCCAGGAGTGGCTGTGTTTCACTGACTGCACCTTTTTTTCCCACAGAATCTCAGGACCCTTCTTGCTCCTCGATAAACCAACCCTACACAGGTTCACAAAGAGGTGTAGGAAGCTGGCGGTCACATCTTGCCCCCAGTCTCTTCCCCACAGCCCCTCTCTTTCCATATGTCCTGCATCACTGGATTTCCCCTAGGAGACACTGCAGCACCCATGCCTCTTAGAGCTGAGTGGCTTTTAGTCCCAAGGCAGAAAGCAAAGTGCACTAAATTTAGGCAGACTTCTGGCTCTGCCTCCAGCAAGGTTGGGCACAGCAGCTCTGGCAGGCAAAGGCTTTCTCGTGTTCATGCTGAACTAGTGTCTATTTGAAATAGTTACTGGTACAGACATCTAATTCCCTTCCTCCCAGCATCATGCTGGTGACACCTACATCTTCTCCCCTTGGGGGTCCATGCTCTGCAAGGGGGCCTTAGAGGTGATGGAGAACAGAAGGAGCAGCACTGAGTGGGGGAAGAGACAGGAACTGAATATGTTTTGTGAAGGAAAACAAGTAAAGACAACAGAGAAAAAAAATGAAAGTAACTGTCAGAAATAAAAATTTTTCCAGCAGAGGAAAAGAAGACAGATGGGAAGACAGGAAAGAAACAGTGAACAAAGAAAGAAGTTCAAAGAAGTTGAGGAGAGGTTGGGGGAAGGCTGTGCAATCATTTGGCACCAGCTCCTTGCATTAGTTCCCCGAAAATTGCGCAAAGCGGGGGCAGAGAGCTGCAGATTACTGAAGTGTAGCACCACAATATCGTGGGCTGGCCACTAAATTACCATTCAGAGAGTCTCTTGGCTTAGCCTCGCTGCTGCCATGAGAAGGAGAGGGATGTATGCTGAAAAACAGATCTACGGGGAAGAGGATTGAGACTAGAAATTCCATTATATTCTTGGCACTTTGACATTTTTCCTCCCCTTTTGTGAAATCTCAAGGGAGCACTGCCTACTCTTGCAATAATAATAATAAAAAAAGGTAGCATATGAGTTGGCATGGTAACTTCATCTACTAAGTAACTAACACGTAGGATTTGCTTCTTGATCTAGAATAATAATGTCAACAGCCCCCAGGAAGATGCTTTCTTGTGACCGGCTGCCTGTTGCCGACTGGGTTTCATGCTTCACTCACGCTGGGTGGCCTTGGGGAGACTCACTGTGGTATGGGGACAGACCTGTGCTACTCTGACACTAGGGCACACATTTGCTGGCTTCCTCCATACCCTTCAGGCCAGCATTACTTGGTCATGTCCAGGCACCGGTTTGCATTTAATTACTGTTATTCTTTGGGTTTTCTGAAAGGTCTTTAGAGAGGATCAAAGGTCTGAGAACGGAGCAAACTGGTTCTGATGGGCTCACCATGGCAGCATACAGTAACTCCTGCTCCTGAGCCCTTCCCAGTCTGCAGGAATTGGCTGGGGGTGCTCTGCGGCTCCTGCTGAACCTCTCTGGGCAGGACATACCCCCTCGGGGTGATTCTGGCCAAGCGATGCTCCCTTTCATGCCTCCAAATTGGATACGTGCACTGGTACCATGGAGGGCACAGCTGGGGAGAGCTCAGTGTTTAGGAAGCAAGGGTGACACAGGACAGAAGTGGAAACTCCTTGTTGTTTGTGTTACCATTTTCAAAATACAATAACAACAAAAAAGCTCAATACTTCAGTTTGCCCATGTAATTTATTTTGGTCCCAATGAACAGACACTGTTATACTGGTATAAAGGTGATTTGGATCACTGTGGCTTGTTTTAAAAGACCACAAATTTGGCAATGCTGGATCTGGCCATAGGTCCACCTAGCCCAGCACCCTGTCTCTGACTGTGTGCTCAGAGAAAAGTAAGAAGAAAAGAGACACATCAGATACTCTTCCAGTCTCCAACCATTTTCAGCTCAGAGGCTTCCTGTGCTATACGTGGTTTGCAGCATGCATGTAGCAACCTTCAGCAGGTTCCTTTTCCAGGAATTTCTCCAGCTTCCTCTTGAATGCATGCAAACTTTTAGCGTCCAAAACATCATATGGCAATGAGTCCCATATGGCCACTTGCTCTCTGAAGAACCACTTTCTTCTGCTTACTTTGAAGCAGGCTTCACTCTCTGCCCCTCATTCCTCTACTGGAAGTGACAGAGAATGGTTCCTTCAATGTACAGGAGAAAACTAATTCAAAAGACATCTTTTAATTACTGTGCAGCCTGAAAAGTGAGTTATACTGCTTTGGTGACACTGGTTTTAATTCAGTGCAGCTAAGCAGTACTGTACAGGTCTCATACCGGCCCTTGTGGTCTCCACAGCCCCTGCAGGCTCCATCCTTGTTCGATGAATTAACACAACTGCAAAAAAGACAAATCGTAGGGTACCCAAACCCCTTCTGGGCCAGAGTTGGCCCAGTTCTTCCAACATACCAGGTGCTATAATAAAGTATATATCTTCCTGAACTCCTTACACAGCCTTAGACTGCATCACCTTAGCACAGCTGCATCCTGCTAATGGTGAGCTGGGTTTGCAATCCCAAAGAGAGCTCAGTGAATGCAGAGGTACCTGAATGGGTTTTAAATGAGTAAACTCAGTTCCTGTCAGTAGTGGCCAGCTAATCCCATTGGCTCCAGTAGCCTTGAGCCACCATGTTTCTGGCTTCCCCAGCATCCAGGTGATGCCTCCAGCCCGCCCCAAGGGATCCCACACATGTCCAGTCTGTGCTCTGCCCTTCTGGGGCCAGGCCAGCTCTGGTGGGTCTCAGCCCATGTGCCCGCACTGGGGGGCTGCTGGGGGGCAATTCAGCCTCCTGCTGGGGAGGAGGGCTTCATCCATGGCACAATATGGTGCATTTCCAAACATGGGCCTTCGCCTCCCTGTTAAATGCAAGGGGTGTTCGTTTTATGGATTTTTTACGTCACACAGAGCTATTTAAAATGGCTGAGTGATCACCTCTTCAAAAGAATATAAATGTTTTTATCCAGTTCCCAGTGACACAATAAAAATACATTTTACTTAAGGTAGCTGCTTTGCCTAGGGGAGTCCCAATAAAATCAATGATCCTTTTTTTTTTCCTTTGAGTGAGCAAGAAGCTCTAAGGCTCTTTATTTCCTTCACTGCTCAGTGACTCAGAAATATTCTTCAGTGCAAATCTCTTCCCCATAGAGCTCTCTTTATCTTTTCTGTCTGTGATGGAGAAACAGGCTATCAAAAGGCAAAAGCAGCTACTGCACGAACTTTTTTCTTGCTTTATCTAGTCTCTAAAGAAAGTGTGAGGCAAGCAGGGTTTTCTGAGAGTTGCTTCAGGGTTTCCAGATGAGCTTTGTAAATGCAGAGTGATCAGGCTCCATTTGCAGCCTTGCATGGGTTTCAAACCCTTCGGCGCTTGAACTCTCACCAGAGGTGTCTGAGGGGTGCTCCTGGCTCGTGGTCCCCCGCCATCGCCCTACCGAGGAATGGTTGCACACACAGAGCAGGAGCAAGGGTCCGGCAGCATCAAGGTGGGAAGCAGCAAGCAGAAGCGGTGGACAGCCTTGGGGGACTGCCTGCCGACCAGGTGGTCGTGTGGGTTTAGTGTCCTTGAGAAAAACGTCGGCTTGAAAAGGAGAGATGGAGAGTGTGCTTTATTTTTCTTTTTTGAGGATCACATAGTAATGCAAGGAAAAAAACTGTGACTCCTGTATGTCATGGTGCCTTCTCCTGCCTCTCTGAGCACTCCTCAATGCTCCTGGTGCCAGTGCTGGGCTCAGTGTGTCACTGTGGGGCTCGGAGGCACCATGTACCCTCCCCAGGCTGACTCAAAGCGATGATGGGGGAGGCAAACAAAAGGAAGCTCAGCTCTGTTCAGTGATGTTTTTCCCTCACACTTTTCCCTCACACAGGGCACGCAAGAGGCCATGGGCAACCCAGCTGTGCCCAAAGCCCTGCTGCTGCCGCCGAGGAAGGGGTGAGGGAGGTCTCACACCTTGGGGATGGAGCTGCTGTGATGTACTGGCAGGGACTTCTGCTGTGCAGGTAATCCATGAAACAGCCCTGCTGAGGGACTTCACACCTCATTTCATCCTAGCAAGAAATCATTCTTCTCTTTGTATGGTCCACCTGTAAAACAGTGCAGTGTAACCCACAGCAGGCAGCAAAGGGCCTCACTGAGGAGGAGTCATTAAAGTCACATTGTTTTTGTAAGGTGAGAAGTGGTATAGAGTAGGTGAAATTCCTTCACAACTTTTTTTTGTGTCACTGAGAGCTCCTTAGGGTTATTTTTAAAATGATGTTCATGATTAGTAAATATTGCTGATCAGATGATGATTTCCAGCTGAAGCATGTGAGCTAACTAAACTCCTTAACTACCTTCAGTGCTGGGACTGCTGGCTTCTCCACAGCTGTGTGCAGTATTCCTAAAGCAAATCAATCAAGAGTCGTTGAATTTGTGCTTTGGGATAGTGTCAGGGTGAGCCGAGCTGTGGTGCTGCCCGTTCCCTGGTGGGTGACCCTCTGGAGGGGCAGGGGAGACTGGGGGGAAGGAGAACTGAAGCTGAGTGTCGGTGAGTGTGAGTACACAAAGCTGCTAAAAAACTCCTGTGAGAGACAGCAGCTGGAGCAGAGGGCTTTGGGGTGAGAAAGTTACTCTAGCCTGAGCTGGGAAAGGGTCTGCACGTTGCTGTGCTGGTGCAGTGCTCCATCAGGACCCTCTCCAGCATGGGAACCGCCTTTCCTCAGGTAACCTGAAGTTAGGTAAGGCCACTGGAAGTCTGCTTTTATTGTTTAATCTGCTGCTTTTCTGAGAACTTCTGGCATTTGTACCCCTTGGGGTACACTACAGGAACCTGGAACTGCAGTGCCTGAAGCGCAGAAGTGCTTTGGAGCTGGTGAGGCTGAGCTGCATCCCCGAACCAGCAGGTTGCTGTGGATGTGCTCACGTGGAGCGACGGCTGCTGCTAAGAGTGCCTTTGCTGCTTCTCTTGTGGGTCTGCAGGGTCCTTCAAGTCAGACAGTGTAAAAAGTCCCCAACCTTCCCCAACTGAGCTTTGAGGTCTGCCTTTGAGCAGCTTTTGCTCTAGGGTCTCGGGTAATTACCTCCTCTCTACCAGGTACCTGTAAAAGCGACTTGCAGAGATGTGACCGCAGTAGGTTTCTGACTCTGTGCTGCTGCTAGGAAGAAGCCCTGTGTCAAGTGTTCTGTGTGTTCATTTTAAAGTAAGGTCTTATCCCTCAGAGGAAAAAAAAGCAAAGCAACAACACAACAACTTATTTTTTGTGCTGGAGCAATTTTGTTTTATGTGCTGTTCAGGCCACTGCAGCGGACCAGTGGCACCTCGATCAGCTCTGGGAACATTTGCAGAGGAACAAGACTTTCTATTTTGCATTGCATTAGGGGCATGAGGATGCTGAAATGTCATGTTGTGGATAGTCTGGTGCCTGTGCATCCCCATGAAAATGAAATTACCCTGGAATTTTTCTTACTGCTTTCTGTGCACTTACTTTTGAGTTTATTTCAGAGTAACTTCTTTCTGTCTTGCTCAAGCTGATGTTTTGCCAGAGATGTTCAAAATGTTCTGTGAAAGAGCCCAAGGAACAGATTTCCTGTCTGATGGAAACTGGCAAGACTCCTCCAAAGTCAGGTGATATTAGGAGACAATAATTTTGGATTGCTATTAAATAGCTTACAAATCTCGAAAGTATTACATGAAGTTTTCTAGCAATGTTATCTTGTAAAGTTATATAAGCCTGTAATAGAAAATGTTTTAAAACTTGGCTCCCTTTGCTTTCCTAAGAGTAATGCTATACCACGAGACCCAAGTCAAAGTAAGATCAACGTATCCATTCAAAGGCAAAAAGGTGACTTTTAAAAACCACATTTAATGCTTTTTTTTTTTTTTTTTAATTTGAGCCTCCTGGTCAGCTGCATGAACAGCTGAGTCCTTTTTTATTACTAATGCTGGGTGTCATGAGATGGGATACAGGCCTGGGGCATCTCAAAGCCCAAAAGCTATAATACAGAGGTTATAGCAAGCCAGAAAGATCAGGCAGTGTGTAAGGACCTTGCTCATACTGTGGGGATCAGGACACTTGAGGTCAGTTTGGTTTTGATGCTCCTGGTAAGCTCCAATCCAACCTCTGCTCATCATGATGCCCATGTCACCTGCCAGCTGCTGAAGGAAGAGCTTGTCGCTGCCAGACAGCCCCATAATGGACGAATGCTTTTAATTTTCTCAAAATATTCCCTTATAAAATCACTGCTGTAGTTGTTTTTATATTGTGGGGTTCACATGAGGCTGGTTTTCATTTGGGGTTTGCCTATAACAGAGTTTTAGATACCATGTTGCCCAGCTTTTGTAGGACATACCCAAGACAATTCTCTCCTGTGCTGTTTGCAGAGCTGTGGATGGACTTGTGCACTGTAAGATCTCAGCAGTTTTTGTTACATCTGCCCATTTTATTCTGAACGTCTGCTGCAGGCATTCACAATAAAAGCTATTTAACTGCTGTTGGCTAGACTTACCTCTCTTCTAAGACCCTGACCTATCCTTAGTGCACTATTACTAAAGCACTCTAGCTTGGTGCCAAGGGTGCTGGAATTCCACTGCTCACCCTGCGCAAAAAAAAACAACAAGTGCTATTCTATGTGGATGAAGCCACCAGATTTAGGAAAACTGCTGCCTAGGTAAGTAAATCTACCAGAAATTCTCAAGGAATACTGATCCTAGGAGATGGTATGAGGATACACTGACATTTTTCCCCTCTGTTTTTAAAGTTTGTTTGCTGCTAGCTGGTTCCAACTAGGCTGTCGGTATGCTATTGCATCCTGATTATCACTCAGGAGATAAATGTTATTAGATAAGCCCAGATCACCAACCACGCTGTCAAAACCTGAAACTGTAGTTGCCATGAAAAAGGCCAGTTCCTGCAGAGAAGTGAGTATTGGTTCCAGCTCAGGGAAGGAGAAACATTTGATTTCGTTACTCAGTGGTAGCACTGAGCATTTCTTAACTCATGAATGAATCACATTTGGTGTCTGGATGATTCCTCTGGATTTAGGTAACTAAAGATTTCTAGCAGAGCAGAAATCTTCAGCCTGAAAGAGAGAAAGGAGGGGAATTTAAGAGAGGTCTATGAAGTCATAAGAGGCAATGGAAGAGTTGAATGTGGGATGATCATACCCTTTTTCTGTCAGTACAAGAAATTAAGATCATCAAGTGTAATTAGCAGGAGGTTGGCTCAAAATGTAAAAGACGTTAATTTTTTCCACACCGCACAGTTCAGCTGTGAATTGCACTGCCAGGGGATGTTGTAGATGACAGAATTTTACGAGGATTCACAAAGTGAGTGATTCATTGCAGTGAAGGCAATTAAATACAATAATGGTCTCCTGGCTCAATAAGACCTTAAGTCACAGGTTTTTTGGGGTGGGGAATGAGGGAATAATACCTAGAAGAAAAAAAAAATCACTATATGCATGCTCCATACCTGTGTTTTTTCCGTAACCTTCTCTTGTTGGCTACTGTTGGAGACAGGACGTAGGGCTAGATGGATCTTCAGTGTCACTCGGTGTGACTGCTCTGGTGTCAGAGAATATCTGCTGTGGGAAATCTGTCTGTCCTGTCAAAGACTTTCAGAAAGCCAATATAATATGGACATGTGATAGCTGCTATTCTTCCATTTGTTTAAATGATGTGGAAAATATGGTCAATGCAAGAATAGGACAAACCCCAAGTTGCATTGGAAGCCTGTTCTTGACAGTGTTGTGGGCTCTGCTTAGTGCTGTTATGCAAAAAGAATTGCCTTGGAACAGGCAACAGAATGTTTCCATCTTGATTCTTACAGTAGTTTAAATCTGCTGAGGAAATGTCGAACATCTTTTTTTCCCATCCTTAGGGGAAGATTCCTTTCCCAGGCTCGGCTGAAGAGATGTAGCTTTGTTTTGGAGCTTTCTTTACAGAGCTGCTGTAAGAAAATGGCAGGAATTTTGTCCTGTTTTTTTGCTCTGTGAGTCTTTACTTTGTTGGAAATTGCTTTGAAATCCTCTAAGGTAATATTTGCTTGTGATTAATACCAAATTCTACCTTTAGGCTGATAAATGTGGATTTTGTTTCAAGTAATATCTATTCAACATAATGAGTAAAAAGGTCTACTTAATGTTTTCTTTGTTCTTCATAGCTAGAGAGAATATTTCCATGTCAGTTTTGACTGAGTTACTTTAGTTGCAACAGGTTCACTTGTAGGTCTCTGAGGTTTGGAAGGGATTTCACTTACCCTTTTGTGCTCACCACCTCACACTCCTGGGCAAACGTGTCAATAATGTTTAGCTCTTTTCTCATGCTGAGCAGATCACTGCTCTCTCCGTCTTGCCTATGACTCGAGCTGATTTTTCCAGCTGGCATCTCCAGAGGTACATTCTAGAAACCTATCTGTAATAAGTCCAGGCTATGGACTGGAGCTCTCTCCAGGCTTGATCTTCATGGTCCTGACTTCTGGCCAAGACAGTTTGGTTAGGACTTGTCAGTAGAGGACCACTAACTGGTCCAAGGCTCATAAATAGTTATTGGAATGCTCTTTCCTCCACTTGAGAAATATCTTGACAGCCCGAGTTGTCAACCTTGTCCTCCCTCTAGAGGCTCCAATCCTCATCTCCATTTCTAGAACTGAGAAAGCAGCTTTGCCTGGTCTGCATGCTTCTATCTCCTAGACCCCTGTCACTGTCAAGGTCAGAAATCCCCCTGGTCCTGTGCACTGGGAGTATGAGGAGGGTGAGGCATCTTGTACTGCAAGTATGTGCTCCTTTCTCTTATGCTTACAGTAAGAGGAAGAAATGGCAAACAATGTGCAAAGCTAAGGAGAAATGGCCACTCATTCAGTTTCTTTGTTGTGTGAGGATGGTACAAAAATTGTATTGTTTCTAGTTTTTACATTAGCAATTCAGGTCTTGTCTACCCTGTTTGTTTTTTCTTCACTGGAAAACTAATACTATTATGACAGTGCAAGTAAAAGCTGACGAATTTCGAGTAGAATTGCTTTTCCTACAAAATGTTTTAAGCAGTCTGTATTTAGCTAACATTTATCTAGCTCCACTTCTAACCAACAGTTGGAAGAGAATCTTTGCAGTTCAACACCTCCTCCTCTCCCGCTTTCACTAGAAGCTGCAAAGCCTCCCACTCCACTTCTCTAGATCTTCCGAGGAGACCTCTGCCAAAACACAACTTGATGTTTGGTGTTTTTTTTAAGTAAGAAAAAGCAGAAAACAAAACACTTCCAGCCTCCCATACACTAAGAATCAGAACAGGGCATGAGTCCAATTTGTTTCCCTTCCCATATTTCCAGAACATGTACTCTCACAGAGGCAACCAAAGCACTCTGCTACGTGCTCTACCCACCAGCCTTGCTGTGGCTCTCTGGCGGGAGCAGTATCAAGGCTATCTTCAATGTAACCCTGTTTTTCTGGGCAGGCACCAAAGCAGGGACTTTCCCAGGCTTCTGAGTGCTTGGTAGCAAATGAGATCCTGTCTTTGACAGCTTGGGACAAACTGTTCAGTGATGCCACCAGCCCACATTGAAGTCTCTGGGTCTGCCTTTTAGTTATAATTTCTGTAGCCATTAACTGTTTCTCATGCAATTTGTGGGTGTGGAGGCTTTTTTCCAAAGCAGAGCATGTCCAGGCTTCCCAAGCGCTTGCCAAGGAGGTGGCAGGCAGGGAGCATCTGCCCCCAGTCACCTGCCACCATCAGCAACAGGCTGTACTGGGGTGACATGGGCTGTGCCCAGGCCTTGGGAACCGGCCTCCCTGCTTCCCTGTGGGTAAAGTCTGCGTGAAGGAAATGGAGCAGGCTCGCAGCCTGGGCTCCTGGCCAGCCCATGGGCGAGGTCTCAGTTGGGACAATTGAACAAGCCCTGTGCAATTAGATCCTGGCTGGTGCGGGGCGATGCCTGTGCCAGGGCCACCAAGCAGGGTGCAGGGCAGCAGCCTGCGCATGCCAGGCCAGAGCTGGTGGCAGGAAACTGGAATACTACCTTTAGCTTTTTCTTTTTTCCTGGACCCTATTTTTCTTCTCTTTCCTGTCTAGCAACTCTCTTCCCTAAAACCTTCTGATCAGGGGAAAACTTCACTGCAGGCTCCTAACCACTAGCAGTAGCTAGGCTTTCTTCCTACCCTGCAAGAGAAGTAAAATCCCGTTCCCATTGACATGTAGGCAATGTCAGTTCCAAGATGGCAGAGAAACCCCCCAAAAGCTCTTTTTCCACAAGTTTCTCTACCTACAAGCCCACAGCTCCCAGAAAGGCTGCTACTCCAGCCTTTACCAGCCACAGGTGAGCATCTCACTCATGCTGCACAACTGGTCCCTGCTCAGCTGAAGTTGCAGGGACAGTCTTGGACAACTCAAGGCTGTTTTGCTTGGGAGCTTGGCTCACCTCTTCTTTGTTTTCAGTCTCTAGACATCCTGAAGGATATCATATCTCCTCAAAAACCCCTTGGAATCCTGTGGTCCCACAATGTGAAACCTGCTTCAAGCTTGTTGTCTTCTGCAACCTTTCCACGAGCAATAGCACAACCTGTCCAACATCCTGTGTCTACCAGACCTGTCCCAGGACAACTCAGATGCCACTCTAGGGCTTGTAGGCTAAACACACGATTCCTTACAGAAATTTTGTTACTTTAGGAAGCACAGGCAAAAAATCCCCAGTCACAGACAGTGGTAGGACCCTTCTTCCCCATCATAAAGGCTGTCCAAAGAGCCCCTTTCCAGAAATGCTTTATCTGAAGCTCCAGGTTGGAGGTGATGGCTGTTACCTTTCTGGGTGGACTCTTCTCTGGAAATGATGCTGGTAACTACATTAGGAGGACAGTCCTGAAGCTTTTCCCTGTCCTATTTAACTTTCTGAGTAGCTTGTAAAAAAAACCAAAAAAAACTTGACAGCTTGCAGGTGTAGATGCTGGGAGAGTGGTAACTCATGAAGAGCACCTTGATGCTGAGGGGATCCTCTTGGTAAATTAGGTTAAAGGAAGCAGTTTTTGTGTCAGAATCGCCAAATATAGGGACTTTAATCCAGAAGCAAAGAGTTGGGGCCAGGCTTATTGTGTGGGAGGGGGTTTCAGGGAGGCCAGCGCCTCTGAAAGCTACTGGAGATGCAGAAGAGAAAGCCATGGTGGGCAAGAAGAGGAGAGGGTATGGGTGTGTGCTGTGGTGATGGCTGAGAGCTAGTGCAATTCTCTGGTGCATAAAGCAGAGAGTGAGTGGGAGTGTTGAGATTGTGTTTCCTCCGTTTGGTCTGGGGCAGCTGCTGTTTGGATGCTGTATCCAGCCCTTGTGTGTCTGGGTTTCCTGATCTATCCTACTTGCTGGGCAAGGGCAGAGTGAGGAATGGGGGAAAGATAGGAGACTGAGCCTCGTGTGTGGCCTGGGATCACCCTGCCTAGTATTAAGCACCAAAGTAGGGTCTCAAAAAGGTAGGAGCAGGGTTGCCTTGTATGGTTGGTTAAGAGAGAGAAGGTCCCCACCACTCAGCCCTGAGGTGTGCAAGTTGGGCATAGCTCTGTGTGGGACACCCTGCTCAGTGCCTGACCCAAAGCAGTTAGGGGCATACGGCATCCCACTGCACATACACCTTCACGGGAGCAGGCTGCTTGGGGGAGGAGGTGACAGATGAGTGTGTGGCTGCATCCAGCCACTTGCCATTGTGCTGCCCAGGGTGTACTGTGAATTGAATGGCCATTAACCTCTGCACTGTTAACTGCCGTTCATCTGTCTTAATTATAAGCAGAAGGGATGATGGCGCCTTGCAGAGGGGGAAGCGATGCACGTAACGGTTATGGAGCATGGAGCTCGTTCACTGGGTCTAGCCTGAAACCAGAAGGAAAATGTGATTCCCTTATGAAACAAAATCAAGCCCTTTAAAGACAGACGGCTGGAAGGCTCTGAGGGGAGCTAGCTCAGGGCAGGGAATGTCCAGGTTATGGCCGGGATTTTCCATACTCACAGGGGAACAGCGGCTTGAATGGGTTTATCATAGAGCTGTCTGGTTTTGATGTGAGATTCTGTCCTGGGCTGAAGGAGAAACTTCAGCAAGAACTCTAATTGCCGCAACTGGCAGTGGAGCATTTGCTGGAAAGATGGTGCTTCATAAGCACACTAAGTGCCTTGTCAGTTTTTTATTTTTTTTAATTATTTTTTTTTTTTTTTAAATGGATAACTCAGATTCTCCCCTCTCCCTCCTGTAGGGTGATGTGCTGCAAAGACTATGTGATATGGAGACAAATGGAGGGAGGGAAACTTCTCTCTGACCATGTGATTCTTCACTTGTTGAGTTTCTGTTTCAAGAAAGTCAGTTTCAAACTAAAAATGCCATTTAGACACTTTTTTGTCAGAAATGCTGATATAAAGATTTGGTTTTTTTAAGCATTCTTTTCTTTAGTTGGAACTGTTGACTTTAACTCAGCATGTTTTCGTTTGGAGCAGCACAATATGTCAAACTTACGATTCACTGAATAGTGTTTTTCTGACCCGCTCTGACTAAAGAGCCCCTGTCCCAAAGGCTAACCAGGCTGGTGAGCAGCGCTGACCTTACGATCGCCAGATGAGTGTGATTAGGCATGGCACACTTCCAGGACAAGTGGCTGGTGCTCAGGGTGATGTGGGGTGAGAGCAGGTGCTACAGGGGCTCATCTTCATCACCTCAATGGGTGACCTCCAAGGGAAGGTGAGGATGGAGCTGGCAAAGCTCCACACCTAGGTTAGCTAGGGACCAGATAAGACTCAGCATCAACAGAGGCTAGCTAATGTCTCTTCAGATTATTAATTTGAAGTGCTTTACTTAATTGGGTTTTCCAATTAACTGTGACAGCCCAAGGAGAAAACAAACCAACATGTTGCTGCGGATAGCCAGCTCCAGCTCCCTGAGCAGCGGTGAGGAGGGCACAGCAAGCAGGGTGAGATGGGGAAAATGAGGCTGAAAAAAACACCATACTGCAGCACTTATAACAGCTGTGATCAATCAGCTCTTTGATCTTTATCCACCAGCTGGCAGGGGTGACAGATGTGCTGAGCACCTCTTTCACCCCAAGAGCCTGGCACAGCCATCATTTGATGGCCAACATGACCAGCAAGCCCAGGCCAGCGGGATTCCCACCCAGGGGAGCAGTGAGTGGCAGGTTGTCCTTCGGGATTGTAATCACGAGGTCAGAGGGATTAATTAGTGATAGCCTTGTGTGGTTGAGAAAGAAGGAAGAAGAAATACTTGTTGTCCCTCAGGGATAGAGTTAATTGGAAACCCAGACCTGCTAATGGAATGCAGCTTCAGACACCTGAAGCTGATACTCCTATGGCATCCTGGTATCCTTTCTACCTCCTTCACAACCTCCTTGGCTGTCTGATCAGATCCTACATATCCTAGACATTGGGCAGCCCTGCACAGCTAGGGACCAAGGATGGGGGAGGCAGGGTGGCAGCAGCTTCCATTTAGATAACTATAAGCTGTCATGGAAAGTGGCACCTTTGGCAAAGGGGAGCAAAAAAACTGCTCTTGTTGTTGTTGTTATTGTCTTTTTTTGTTCTTCCACACTTGACAAAACCAGACTTTGTACTCAGTCACTGTAAATAAACAGAATTGCACCTGGGACATATCTTAATTGAATTATCAATTTTTCCAGTGGAGAAACAACCCTATGAAGTCCTGACTATTCGTTAATAGTTCACTCCATAAGTATGACTAAATAATACTATTAAAGACACTCCAGAGTAAGACTATAATAATGCTATTAAATAACTTGCTTTCAGTGTTTGCCTACAACTGGGTGTGCAGGTCCGTGACCGCGCTTCCTGCAGGAGCACCTCAACCAGGTTCCTGGAGGTAAATGGAGTGGTCCCAGGATTTGCTTCAAGCCAGGTTTCCCTCCAGGTTTGGGCACTTGTGAGCATCAATGGAGGCAGATGATGTATCTAGAGGTGATGAAAGTCTATGCTGGGAGGCTACCCTGTGTCCCTGTCTCAGAACACAAGTGTGAAAAGGGGTCAGGACTGCAAAGCATCAGGGCAGGCTGTAGGCGCATAATGCCAACCTGTATAGAGGAAGCAAGTCAGAAATAATTAACCTTATGTAATGAGGCTGAAAGGCAATACACATAAAATTGCTGAAGGGAAATAGTCTTTCCCCGGTACATTGGCTGTGGAGGTCATTAGCTCAGTGCTGTGATGGCAAGTCCAAGAGTGGAGCAGGTAGGTGCTGCCCCTCATCCCTGCTGCAGGGGTCGGATTCAGGCTGGATGGTGTTAGAATCCGTTTGAAAGCATTGCCTTTTTTTTCCTATATTGAAAAAAATCTTTATTCTATATTTTTTTAATATTTTTTCTATATATGAAGAATTATACATAACCAATATTGAATCCTAAAGGTTTCCATACAAGTCCCTCTCACTGATGCACAACTTTTGAGATTTGATTGCAGTTGTAAAAAGGTGATTTCTTGGGATTTGTTGGTAAACGTAGTAGTCACTAGGGATATTTGAATACTAGACATAAGAAGTGATGATGTGTGGCTGATCCAGCATAGCCTGGATAACATCATCTCCTGGCACATTGTTAAAGTGTCGGGTGCTTGGCTCTGTCCCTGTGTAGGTGAGCTGCTGGCCTGGAAGGGTTTCAGGGTGACACTCCCTTCCATGCTGACATTTCAACTAGGTGCAAATGGCATGAAGTTGTCCTCTGTTTAATGGGGAAGGTCATGTCTGGGCACTGTTTCAGGCTCTCTGCAGTTCCCAGTTGCTTTAGCAAACATAACAGCTAGGGGATGATGTTTTCATTGCAGCTCCAGCTGTTAAAATAGCTGTCTCCTGATGCCCAACGGAGGCAGGACAGTGGCTTGGGGATTAATCCTAGTGTTTGAGGGATTTGTATTTTATATTTTAATTTATATTAGATTTTTTTTTCTGCAGTCTCCTGATGTCGTGCACCTGCTTTTAGAGGAATGTGACAGGGCTTTTAAAATATGTGTGGCAGACATGGAATAGAGCTGTATGACTGGGTACGGCTTGTGTGCAAAGCTGGTTCAAAAAACTCCGGAGGTAAATCAAGCATGTGAAATTTGAGATTTTTGTAAAAAATTTGGCTGAGTTTGCAAACAGTGTAGCTAGCTTTAAAAAGACTTGAGGGCTTTTTGGTCTTCAAAATAGCACAACCAGATGGCAATAGGCTATTTTTGAACTTTGGTTACATAATTTTGCTAAATATTTTTCTTCCCTCTGCAATTCAAAATTGTCTGTAATTCAAACTCTGCTGGTGCTGTGTATGGTAGTCTCCTGATATAAAGGCATTTCTGATGTGCTCCCTGTTTCAGAGAGCAGCCAGCACCAGGCTTACCTGCAAGGCGAGCAGAGCTGGGAGTCGAGATGGCCCCAGGTGGGATGTGCCCTCCCCAACAGCACAGTCACCTGGGGACCAAAGGAACCAGCAGCACGAGGCTGGTCATGGGGTCCATCGACAGTCCCAAACACAGAAAGCGATGAGCCAGTTCTGGGCAGGGTGCAGGTGTAGGTCCCAGGTGAGGCAAGTTAGAGCCAGGAAGGAGTTTTGGTGCAGACCGTTCAAGCTGTCTGAGGGGAACAGCAATGCTTAGGAGAACAGAAGGTGATGGATATGCAATTTAAAAGAGCCCCAAGAGGTCCATAAACGGGACCAATGCAAAGGGACCATAACTGCTGCCTTAGGGGGAAGGCATGAAGCTCTTTGTGCTTCCCGTACCGCTCTCCCACATGAGAATATGATGGATTTGGAAGAAAAAACTTCTAGTTCCCCTAGTCTTTAGCATCCATTGCCATTACTTGAATGGTGAGAAGGGAAGAAACTGTCCCTTTGCAACTCCTAAGTGACAGGGCTGCAAAGCTCCAACTGAAGCAAGCCTTGCTTGAGAGCATAAGGGTCTGCTGACAAGGTAGAAATCACACTTCTCTGAAAACAATGTAAATAGCTTTTATAGAGCATTTTTCCTCTTTGGGAGACCTCAAAGATCTTTATGAAATAGGTCAATGTTTATTTTTCTTGTTTCAGCCTTCAGCATGACTAGAACTGAACAGTCATTTCAGATAAGGAGGGTTTTCCTATTTTTCAGTCTGGCTTTTGCATGAAGCTGCAGTGGGTGCAGCGTGCTTCCCTGCTTCCTTGGTGCAGTTGGTCACCAGCTTGGTTTCTCCCATGCTGAAGATACTTGGAGACCTTCAAAGGAGGTGAAAAGGAGTAGCTTAAAACAAATTTTAGTAAATGCCAATTAAAGGGTGCTTTCTGAAAGACTGAGTTTTGTTTAATAATGTTAAAAAAAAATCAGGTTGCTAGCATCCTATTACTCCATAAAAATAACCACAACTCATAATAATACAAACAAAATATGTACCTGGTTTTCCCTCTTCCTAGTAATATTTTCCTGTTGATTAGGTCGTATGCATGCATTTGTCATGGGTTCCCAGTTGTGCTGTACATTCATCATTCAGAACAGCAAATAACTCCTAGCACTAGACCAAGCTGAAAAAATACCAACAGATTATTTTCCACAAGAAAAATTACATTTTTTGCAAGAATACTGCTTTTAATGACAGTATTTTGATAATCTAACTGATACTACTGGAATGGAATTGCTGAGGATGGAGAATGGTTCAGAAAAGCTTTGTTCTCAAGTTTGTTTTTTATATAAAAGTGAATGCCCTGAAATTGTTTCTTAATTATTTGACTCAAGTGTTTGGTTGAAATCAGGTCTGTTCTTGAGATTTTTAAATAGGGCATTTTGAACAAAGTAGATGTTGGTTTCCTGCCCAGTACTTACAAGCTCTCCTCTAAGGTGGCCCAGTTCTGACCTCCGCACACCAGTGCTCCTGTATAATCACCCTGCGATGACTCCTGGGTCAAATCAGCACAAACCCCATCAGTCTTTGGATTAGTGAGACTAGGGCCTCCTTTTAGGCATGGGCTCAGTCTTGATTTCTCCATTTCTCTGGACTCCCTACAGGGTTACCATTACCTTCTATGTCCTCAGGAGTTTAGCTCTGGCTCTAGCATTCCTGACCCTGATCTGCACGATGGTAAAATCTCGATAGGGCCAAGAGCCCCAAGACACCAGCCACTTGCCATGAAGAGCTCAGGGAGGGAAAGCTCCCACAGTTATTTGCAGCTTGAGAGGGAGGCAGCCCTCTTTTTTTTTTTTTTTTTTAATTTCTTTTTTCTTCAAGTGTCCCAAAATAAATGCATCCAAACACAAATATTTCTGCAGTATCACTGGAGACAAAGAGAGGGATGGTTGGCTCAAACCAGTATACTTAGCCCAAAAGAATAACAATTTTTTTTTCAGGTTGCTCTGATTCTGATTTCTTAAAATATTTTGATTTGGGATTAAAGCCAAAAAACCTGAGCTATTTGCACAGCCTGAATCGGAGCTCTCTGCAGTGGGGTGCTGCCTCTGTCTACTGGAAAGAGAGACAATTCCTCAAGCTACAGAAGTCTCATTGTTCAAATTTCTCCATAACATCTCTGCTATCACTCACAGTGTAACATTACCCCACGCCACACACCATATGTGGATCTGCCAGGTCTTTCAAGGTCTTCTCCGTGTTTGTGAGACTACTGATTCTGTACAGGTGGGGCTGTGTTTGTGCTTGCATCCTGGGAGAAAAATTACGGTCCCTCTGGAGCTGACTAGGCCCAAAAAGGGTCACCCAGAAACAGTGGCATCCCCCTGTACAGGTGGTTCTCCCTAGAAAGGAGGTAGTCCTCCCTGGTCCCACTGCTGGCACACCACTGCTGCAGGACCAGCGGGAGGACCACAGCAATCGCACACAGGTCATTGGTTTTCAGGAGCCTGGCAGGCTGATGTGAATAAGCTTGCAGCCAAAGAAGTGGGATTTTCACGGACAAAGGTGCTTGGGAGGAGCTGTGTGAGGATGAGCACCTTCCTCTGGGGCTGCTCATCCCACCACCCAGTGCAAATCAGCTGTGGCATAAGATGTAGATAAGAGCATACTGGAAGGGTAGGACCAGGGCTTGGAGCTGTGCTGCAGGGAGCTGGAAGGAGAGCATGCCAGGCCCTGGGGTGGGGCTTGCCATGGCAAAAGGTGCGTGTAGTACTTCATTAGCATGTTCAATTAATGTTTTACTGTGTTTGGCAGTGAGGAAGCACCCCACCATGAACCAGCCGTAGGACTTGTCTGTAGACAGGTCCCTAGGTTATTCGTCAGAAGGGCCAGGGTGTTAAAAAACTGAACAACCCGTTTGTCTGAGCCTTGGCAAGGTGGGAGTTGCTAATTCCCTTCAGGGGAGTGCTCTCAGCAGTGCACTGACTGCTTTTTAACAGGGTGCAGAACCTTTCTCTACCAGGCTTACAAAGTTTTTTCAGTCTAGTGAATATGAGCCAGATCTCCTTTCTGGCCAACACCTCACAAATGCGCTATTTTCTGAGCTCACTGGCATGCTCAGAGCTTGTCTTTTTGGAGTAACTCAGGAGTAACTAGTTTTTTCCATAGCAGCTATCTGTTTTTATGCATGATGCATTTTATTCTAGGTTGAATGCCCTGTTCTGTTTTGGCATAACACACTTTGGATGAGTTGAGATATTTAAGAATGGGGATTGAACTTACAGTTAACACCCTACTTGAGTCTGATTTGCCTTTCAAGTGTAGACATGGCCCAGAAGTCAGGCCAGAGCTATGAGCCAGTGGAGACTGTTACCCAGTGGGAAGCCTTTGCTGGAGCGGGACTGAGCTGTGCTGATCGGGTTGGATCGGTGTTGTTTGGTGTCAGAAAGATAAATAGAAGGTTTCATTCATAGTGATGGTGAAGGAGAAGTCTTTCACCACCTTCAGGGCTATGCCATTTTTTTTTTCAGAAGACAATTACTTTTTTCTAAATGCTGCAGGGCTCACTGATGAGCAGATAACCTCATTGCAATGCTTTACTGAAGCTGTTATGGGTAGAGCAAGGCTGTTCTCAAAGCCCATCACCCAGTCCATCACCTGAGCATCCCTGGGCAGTGACAAACCTGTAGCAGACCCAGCCTAAAGTGAGACAGCCACAGCCGGAGATCTGCACTGGCCCTGTGCCTATGAATTGGGAACGCCAACTCCTCCAGCCACAGACGTGCTTACAGTTTTAGGCTCCTCTTGGTAGATGAATTTTCTTTTTTTGTCAGGGGGAGGCTCATATCTTTTTCCCTGGTGGAGTTTAAACTTGTAAGTGAAAGAGGCAGATACCTCTGGTCTGGTGAGGATGAGCATGTGGCGGCAGCAGTCAACATCTGTCTCTGTCCGGTCAGCAGTAAAACAGAAAGAGACTGAACTGTGTCGTGAACATGATGGCTGGGAAGGGGCTTAGACTGAACCTGGTCCATTTGCTTTCCCCTCTCAAACACAGACACCTGCACAGCAGTCAGTCCTTCCTGGAGAACAACGGACAGAAAGCATCAGAGATACGCAGCCCTGGGAAGTGAGAGGGCAGAGGCACGGCCCATGATCAATATTAATGGTGGCCCCAGGGGGTTGCTGGGTCCTCATTAGAGAAAATGGCAAGTGCTGATAATATTCTCACTCCTACACTGATGTCTGATCTTTCATTCCTCCATCAGCAACACCTCCCACCCTGTCTGAGCTCAGTGTCCTGGAGAAGAGTGCGCTTAAAGGTGAGGTCAAGGTAATTTCAAGACATGCCAAAAGAAAAAAAGAGAGGGCAGGCTGGGAGCCAGCAAAGGAAAAATTGTCCCCATTGTTAAAAGAAGAAAAGAACACCAGAGGGTTTTTTAAAATGTCAAGAGTGGAGTATTGCTGTGTGCTCTTTGCTTATTCAGTAGAGTTTGAGTGAGGTTTGCCTTAAATATACCTTGCATACAAATATACAGAAACATGTTTTTAGTGAACTTTAAACATTAGCTATAATAGTCTTTGGATAAAAAGGTGGTCATTATTTCTTCGAGCACACTCTCCACTACCGAGCAAATGTTCCAGTGTGGCAGTACGGTGGCTTTAAAAATAGCTCTTCACTCCAGAGCCTCCAAGTGTGGCTGGGAGGTAAATTAAATGTTTGACTGTGAGCAGTCATTGATGTGGTCCAAGAGCTGCAGCCGGCAAGCCCTTGCTTCACTGAAGCCAGTGGAAATACGAGGCAGTGGGAAAAGCTTGCAGAAAGAGAGAAGGTTTGGGCGTCTTGAGGAAGCTCTGAGCCTTTTGGAAGCTATTTTTAAAAATCATCACTTGCTGAACGGTTATGACACCCATCATAAAAATCACAGGAAGCTGGGTGGAGGGACACTGACAAGGTGTTATCTCGGGTGACATACCTGTGCCATTTCTCAAGGCACTTGTCCAATCTCTTCTTAAACACCCAGAGATGGAGACCCACGTAACTTGCACACATTATTTTTGTCTTACCCACAGTAGAAATAGAGAAAAATGTATTTCTTCTTTTTTTTATGTCCTTTGAATTAATCCTCTCTTCTCCAGGCAGAACAGACCCACTTCTTCCAATCTTCCCCTGCAAGTTGTGGTTTTGGGTCCCCAAACAACAGTTCACCCAGCTGTTGTCTGCTCTGAACTCCCTCCAGAGACCTCACCCCCTTCATAAATTGCCTCCAAACTGAGTGTAGTAATATAAAATCTTACCAGTGTTGGACAGGCTAGAATTACTGCATGTCTTATCAGCAGCAATCCTGTTTGCGCGTCACAGTATGGTACTTGACTTTTTTGTAACAGCAGTGTTGATTCATGGTCAAGTTTTGACCCACTAAAACCTTCAGACCCTTTCCTACCCAGCTGATACCAGACTAGCTTTTTATCTCCCATGAACTTGAATGCCTTTTCCTTCCTCCAGATGAGAGTTTGAATTTGCCCTCACTGAATTTCATCCTACCTTTTTCAGAATATTTATTTTTTTTTGCTGTTACTTTACATTCACTTGTGATCCAGCACAGAGCAACGTGCCCCATATTGAAGCTATTTGTGAATATAATGCATCTTTTCTATCCCATTATTAATGTTAGTGATGAAGATATTGAAGGATGCAGGATTCTGCAAAGATGTCTTTTGGACTGTAAATACTTCCAGTCTCGCTGTGAGTGACTGATCACTGAGTACAGCTGAGTACAGTTATTGAGTACTGTTGTACCCCTTAATCACAGCTGTCTGGTTCCTGCAGACTGTTCCCCAATGGGGGGGTTCTCCTGGACCCCAGCATCACTGACTGGATTGGGGAAGCTGTGAGCCCACCAGTGCTGTGCCGGACAGCCCTCCTGCGGCCAGGGCAGCAGCCCCGCTTGCCCCTGCACCCACCCCCTTCCCTGGGCACAGCGCTCCAGCATTATTTTGTTCTTTATCCTGGGCTCAATGCATATATATTTTCCAATGGAAATATACTTCCCTGTGACAAGAGGGAGGGAAGTCATGGGAAAGTTTCATTTCTGGCAAAACAACAATTACATGAGAAATTTCAGGAAATGTGAAAATATTGATTTTTTTTTTTCCACTTATCAATTTTCAAATTATTTTTTTTCCTTTCAGTCAAGCTTTTCTTTTCACCTCTCTACTCTCATGACCACCTCCCCTCAACTTTCCCTCTGTCTGCTTGCCAAGGAAAGTACAATGTTCAGATATTCTTTCCAAATCTTCCTTTTTCCACTGTCTAACCTTTCAAAACTTCAATTTGGAGAAGTTAGAGAATGGAAAAAAAACAAAAACCTGTGAAAACAAAAATGCTGATTTTTCTAGGACATGCATGGAGCCATTCTTGTGCAGGGACACAAGTAGGAGAGTCCTAGTTACGAAAAAAATAGCATCGGTGTCACTCAGTGGCCAAGAGGAAGCAACAGGGCAGAAGGGAAAGCAATGCAAAAGCAAAATGCACTAAGAGGTAGGGAAGGGGAGGTGTTCTCCTCTGATGTTGCAGTGCATAAACAGATTCACAATTTGAAAAGAGTTGATGTTCTCACCTGTCTCCCCCTTTCTTTGCCCCGACCAGGTTTCTCTGATGGGCTATATCCCCTCAGTCTGGTTCTGCTTCCTGTGGGGTTGCCTGTGATGGAGAGCCAGGTCTCAGGCATGCTGTTGCTTTCCCTCCCATCTCTGTGGAACTAAATACAGCACTGTCATACCGTAGCAACACTACTAAGGGGTTTCAGTGACCGTACCACAGTATAAATGCAAATTGTAAGCCTTTTTTTTTTCCCTAATATTTCATGCAAAGAGCCAAGAAAGAACTGATTACAAAAGTACAAGGGATAAACTCTTCTATAAATTTAAAAACCAGCACTATTACTTTTGGAGAGGGCAAAAAAAAGTGACTCAGAGCAGGACTGATGACTGAAGTTCAGCTGGACAACATGTCATCCCTGAGAGCAACAAGGCTTCTAATCTCATCCGCTAGATAATCCCACCCCCTGCGGAAGGCAGCAATTAAGAGCCATGTTTTCAGCAGCCCTACAAAAATAGGCTTGTTTGACTGCAGGAACTGGACAAATTGCAGTATACACAGATAGCACCATGACACAAATGTGGATTTTCCATGTGCAGGCACAGGCACCCAGAGACACTGAGGGTTCATTCTGGGAGAACTGCTGGAAATGCATCCGGAGCTGCCTGCATACCCTGCACTAAAGGTTGTGGCCATACGTACAACCCACAGTCCCACGGGAGCACTCACCACACTGCCCAAGCTGCAAGGGTGACTGTAGGGGTGGCAGGATTTCAGGGCCCCCCTTGCCACCTTGAAACAGAAGTTAGATTTCACAAAGTCCCAGTTTGCACCAGAGCAGCACAGTGGGATGGGCTGCACTGCGGTATGTCCCAGTTTTGGAGGATAGTGTCTCTGAGGAGTATTTCTCCATGTCCCCATGTTCTCTACCCTTCCTCAGGCTCAGGTAGAGGCTATTTATGGGTTATTTATCTTCCTTTTCCTTCCTTACTTGCTGATATCTTAACTAGAAACATTTTCTGGTTAAAAAACCCAAGCTGGATGTTAACTGAAAAGTTACATCCCAAGCTTCCCTGAAATCTGTGCCTGTTTGGATCAAGGTCTGTCTATGCTCTTTAAAAAGCAAAGCAAGGAGCCTCATCCTCCGGATGGATGGAAATGCCTTCCTTGTTTTGCAAAATGGGAAGCAAGGAGGCAGCTCCTCGCATGCGGGGGTGAGGACAGTAGAGGGAAGGGAACATCTTGTGGATTTTATCCTGAGTCACTGTCAGCTTCTTTGAAGGACCTGTTTTGCTCAGATGGGAGTGCATAAATATGGTGGCTTTTCTCCTTGTGCCCTACAAGTGCCAAGGCACAGAGCTGCATGTTTGGGCATGTGAGTAGTGTTTTGCACAGAGCCACCTCCTGACGAAGCCCACGGACCCAAACCTTGGTCCCCAGGTGAGCTGTTGGTAGCCCCTGTGGTCCACCATCCCCCCTCACTTTGACCCAATGTTCTTGTGATAGGTGCTTCCTAAGAAGTTTTCAGTCTTATTTCTCAGCCACCATTTGTCTTAATATTGGCTCTTTACACATTAACGCCTCACTGTAGGTGGTAGGTCCTGCTGAACTCTTCAGTGCTCTTACACGGAGCTCGTCTGTGCAGTGTGTCATGGTTTGACCCTGCTGGCAGTGGCTGATCAGCACGCAGACACTTCCTCATCCTCTACCTTCCCATAGATGGGGTGAGAATTGGAGAGGTGAAGGGAAAAGAGACTCATGGGTTGAAATAAGAACAAATGTATTCAATTTTAATACCATTTTATCCATGCATTTAATTGTTCCTTTTTCAGCATGTGTTCCAGAGCCTTTCATACATGCCAGAATGGTGGGGGAAAAGATATGTGCTGCATTTGCTCTTGCCTAGTCAGGTGTGACTGCCCTGACTTCCCCAAAGAGCCTTGCTACTAGGACAATGATTTCACATGTCAGGAGGCTCCAGCAGAGATTATTTGTTCTTTTTCTTTGTCCATTCCTCCCACTACATTTGCTGACTCTAACACAACACCATCTTAGGTTTGTGCTTTTACTTTAGGTATGATTTCCATTTTTGTTGTCTTTATTTTCATTACCTAGCCCACCTTCTCTGTTATTGTCAGCATCAATGTTCTCACCCAAGCAAAGCATTCCCTTGGTTTTGGGGAGATTCCTCGTCTACCTTTAATCTACCATGCTCTCATCATATAACAGAACAGCTCTGTCCTTATTCTCCTTTTATTTTTGTAGATGAATAACATCTGTACTATTATTTCTTGTGCAAGGTTTAACTCAGTCTGATTCTTGGCAGTCCTCATTGGTTTCTGAGCTGTGACGTCAGAAATATCATCAGCAGTTGCACTTACTTTCCAGGCTGCTGGGGCACTAGAGCCTCCCATAGTGATACAGCTCTTTCAGCATGTGTCTGCCTGGCATCATAACAGCAACATTTGTTCATGGCCAGATGAGTATGTAGTAGGGGCCCAACACAGTCCCAGTAGACCATCATTCCATAAAATAATATGACTCAATCAGGTTTTACTCTGTTGCATATCCTGCTTCCTTATTTCTCTGCAGTCTTTCACAGCATGGCCAGAAGCTATACCTTCACCTCCTTCACTTTCACTATTGCATCTCCAGGATGGTGTGTTTCCTTCAGTGCCTGTGTTGCAGTCAGAACCTCCATTTCTCCACACCCCACAAGCAGGAAATTTTAAATCTGTATTCATACATTTCTATCAAAAGACGTCTTGCACATAAGGCATTTGTTTCTTCCCACTCTCTCCTAAGATCAACCTTGACTGTGCCTGAACACCAGAAGAGGTTGCTCAGGGAGGTTGTGGTGTCTTCATCCTTGGAGATATTCAAAACCAAACTGGGCACAGCCCTTAGCAACCTGCTTTTGGTGACTCTGCCCTCTGCAGGGAGCTGGAGAGATGGTCTCCAGAGGTCCCTGTCAGCCTCACCCATTCTATGAGTGGGTCGAGAAACCCCAATGCACTGTCTGCAGCCAGTTCCATGGGAAAATGCTCTCCTTTGCTGCAGCTATCGCCCTGCTGAAGGCACACTGCTAGTGCTGCGGCTGCTCCTCTGGCTTGTCAGACAGTGATGATCACAAGGTCTGGGATTTTCTGATGTTAAACAGCTTGAGTTTCCACCACCTTTTTTAAAAAAGACTGATGGATTTTATGATGACTGGCCATGAACTGCACTTATTTCAGAGTCATTGGAAATGCCCTGGTGATTTTTTTCATGTCCCTGTTAGAAGTGTTTTATTTTCTATTTATAGGTAAGCAAGCAAAAACATGATTCCCCCACGTTTGTTTTCAGATTTGGTATAATCAAGTTAATTACTGACATTCTTTTTGATACTTGGCAATTTCAGCCTAAAGACATGTTGAACTCAACGGCTTTAAATACACAGATATAATGGAAAGACCAATCCATTCTCAGCTGGACTGAGGTGAAGGCATGGTCACAAAATACAGCTTCAGATATGCTGCTAATATGCTGATTTAACTAACTCAGCAGCCATCTGTTTACCATGTGGAAAATAATTCGTAGGGTTTCTTAAAGGTTTGTGCATTGTTTTGGGCATGTTTCTCTTTCTTTCCTTGCTGAATGAAGATCTCATTCTCTCGCCTCTCAGCCTAAGGGAGCTAGAGACTCTGCTTGGGTACTTACATAGTAATTGCACAAGAGAACATTTGCTGAATAACCTGAAGCACAGAGAGCTAAGTGACTGCAGACATCTCTATCACCTCCTATTAACTGGCACACCTGTTGCATAGAACTGTTGGTACCACAGGATGTAACAGTGAAAGATGAAATCATGGTAATTGCAATCTTCCCGCAAGCTATCACTTAATTTACATTTTAATTAATTTTTATAAGTGTTGTGGTTATGAAATATTGAAGCAATTAAAGGCATGAAGGAAGGAACATGCCAGAGTCAATTAAGGACAGTGAGTCAAAGAGGAGGGTTTGGTTCAAGACAAAGTTCATAGGAAAAATAATGCCTTGTAATTTATAGTTCTGTATATGTGACATTCTCTAAGTTCTTCAGAAACTTGAATTAAATAAGACATAGTTTTAGATTCTTAGCCATTTTTAAGACATCACAAGTTTCCTTAATCTTCAGATAGGGAAACTGAAGCAGAGAGTTTGAACATCAGTTTCCTGAGCAAAAGCAGCAAATCTGCAATGGAACTGGGAATCAAATCCTGAGCTGTTGAACAATCCAGATATGTATCTTCCTTACAAGAGCATCCTTCCAACTGGCATACAAAAAGGATTCATGAAAGATGTGTGTGCTTTTGTAAGTAGGGTGACGCCTTCATTAAACAGATCTCATAATCTGGCCTTTGGCTACCCAACCATTTGGTATTCTCATAAAATGGCTGTTACTAATGAGAGTGTTGCTAAGTCTTGTGATTTTGATATTTATTTTTTTCTTAAAACCCCAGTTCCTAGGTGCATAAGCTTCCTTTCTGTTTAAATGAAAATTAGGTTTCCATCTGTCACAGCTGTATAAAATATAAAGCACTGCTCCTAAACACACAGATACCGAAACATCAAATTAAAAAGAACATAAATGTATTTTTGAATCACACCCGGTGTACCATGCGTTGAGTTTCTCAAGCCACCTTCACGATTCTGAAGGACAGATTTGGGACACATCAGATGGGAATGAGCTAGGAGATCCTGAGCTGCTCCAAGCAGTCATGGTCACACCAACAGCGCATCATCTGGAAGATGCCAAGAAGTGTCTGCCTGAAAGGAGGGGGAGGACAGCAGTGCTGATTTCACCTCTTTGGACTACATATCAGTGCAGGTTTGAGTGCTGAACAGGGGAAAGAAGGGAGCTGGGTTTGCTATCATGAGAAATGCCAATGTCTGAGAACAAGGTAGTTTCAAAGCAGCCGCTAACACAAGTAACTGCTTACGCTGGTGAGAGGGCTCAGCCACCAACAACTACCAGGCTAAATCTGTGCTGAGGTGCAGCAAAACCAGAACAGATGATTTATGGTCTTTGCACAGGGAGTTGTCTGTTCCTAAATTATATTCCTATAAAGCCTGTGAGGCATGACAGAGCAGAAAACTTTCTGTTTGCTTGGTTCGGGCAGAGTTGGCACACAACCTGGCCTTGGAGATGATGGAGAGAGAGAGAGAGCTGGTCCCCAGAAAGGGCTGGTCTCCGTGCAGGGAGACACAGCTGCTGGGCTGGGGAACCCAGGGAGGAAAACCAGCTTTGCAGCAGCAGTCTGAATTGCAAACACCATTTACTTTACTCTGCCTCATTTTGGTTCTTCTCTATGCCAGAGGGTTCTTTGTTCTCACAAACCTGGCTCTTGAATTTTAGTTTATCTGGAGAGCTCAGGGCAGAAAAAAGTTCTAGGAGGGTCCCTTGAAGATTTATCTGAGTTGAGGCTGGGCTGTCACGTGAGGAAGGGGCACCAGGGGGAACTGGTCTGCTCCAGGTGGCTGGGAGCCCTGTGAACAGCCAGACTGCAAGGGCATGGGCTCAGGGCTTGCTAAGACACCCTGTGCACGCTTGCTTGGGCACAGCATCAGTCCCTCAGAGAGGCAGGATGGCCATGCTCTCACAGGGGGCCTTGCAGAGCCATCAGTGTGGGAGCTAACCCACTTTTTCTGTTTTCTTCACCGCAGTGTGCCTGCAGGGAGCACCTCCATCCCTCACCACTGCTTGTTGTCCTGGGCAGGCTGCAGGTCACTTTACAGGTGTTTTGCTCCCTGCCTCCTTCCAGAGCCCTAGGGATGCTCTCCCACTGCCTGGCTGCTGCCTGCATGGGGCTCCTCTTGCTCCTGTGAACCTCGGGTTAATCAGTGTTTTCACACTACTATAACCTGAGAGATGTGGGATCCTGGACCAGTCCTGGTCTGGGGAGAGCCTGTTCTTCACCTTCACAGCACCATGGTGCAGAAAGCTGCTAAAAACAGGCAATTCCTGGCTAGCAGGGATGGGAACAGGCGTGAGCTTCCTGCAGGGTTTCAGGTTGCCTCCCACAGCTGGAAAACAGCGGCTGTAGTGGCTCCAGCGGCTCTGCCAGCACCGGGGCACACGTGTGGCACCAGCTGCTGGGGCGACAGCAAGGGCGACTGCAAGAAGCAGCCAGAGAGACGTTTATCTGGAGGGAGGAGGCTGGGTGGAAAAAAACACAGGAGACGGGATGAAAACCAACCAGGAGAGCAAAGTCCCTGGGCCAAATCTGCCGCAGCTGCCAATGTCATCAGCAGCAGGGCTGGCGGTGCGGCGGGAGCCACCCTTTCCAAACACGGCGGAGGTTGTTGGATGTCCTCCCAGGAGCAGTGCTGCAAACCCACCCAGAATGCTCTCGACACAGGCAAAGAGAAATATTATTCTCCCATTTTAAAAATAAAGAGTCTGATAAGATATCCAGAAAACGGTGCCAGCTCAGCCCTGCTCCTTCTCCTGGGGCATCCAGGGTGTCACCCTGCTTTGGGGACAGGAACACACGCTGCGTTGGGTATGGCAGTGCAGGTGTCCAGGGAATTAAGGGATGCTCTCTTCCAGGGAGCTGCTGGGAGAGCAAAGGCAGAGTGGGATGCACAGGGCCTCTTGGGTTCTCTGTCTGCAGAAACAGAGCAGCACAGCCTCGCAGGAGCGGCCATCACCTGCGAACTGCCCAGCTCGCTGCTTCAGCGTAGGTCTGCCTGCAACTCCTCCTGTTAACAAATCACCTTTTCCAATATTGCTCATGTCCTTATCCCATTTTCCGGTAGACAGCCCCTGGCTGCTGCTGTGAGGGAGGAAGCTGACCTACCAAGTGAAGCTGGACACAGGGACTGTGAGTGTCTGCTTGATTTTAAACCATGCAAAGCCATGGCCCTGAGCGGCAGGAGGTGTTCCCAGCCTTTCCTCCCATGCTGTCCTGCCTGTCACCTTCCTTGCTATCTGTGGAGGAATCCTCACATCTTCCAAGCTCCAGACACTGCGAGCGCTGACACTTGTTCTAATCTAACACTACAGACCATTAGCATGGGAGAGCAGCTTAGTGAGGAGCGGAGAAAATTTTATTAATGTTCTTTTCATGTTGAAATTATACTTCTGCTCCGTAGGCTGAGCAGTGAAAAAGAACAGCTGTGTCAATAGTCCATAATAGGAGGGGAAAAGAGTTGTTTACAACCACATTGGCTCTTAGAAAAGGTTTATAGGCTTTGTTTGAAGCTGTGAGTGGCTCCAGTGTTGAAGTATTTGGGGGGTGGAGGGGTTTGCAGGTGTGCTCAGAGCATCCCTCAGCCACTGTAAGGCACACGTAAAACTGAGCAGCAGTCCTCAAAGGTGAGACCAAAGTGCCAGTGAAGATCAGAGCTCAGATCCCAAACAAGATTCCCTGTTTGGGACTTGTTGTGGAATGCAAAATGCACATATATATGCTGCTGACAGAGTGCTGTTTGTGGGGCAAGATGAGCAGATCAGAGCAGATGTCACTGAAGGAGGAAAGGAAAATGTATGGGGAAATTTCATGCCCACATCCTTGTGCTGGCTACAAGGTTCTGGATCATATTTACCAGAGCAGAGGTAAAAAGTGGTGGCTGCTCAGTCCTGCAAGGACTGCAGCCTACAAAAGGGACCTGAATCCACAACCTCTTCAACTGACTTATGTAAACTGAGAAAGATTTTAAAAGAAACAGACTTTTTTTTCTTTTAGATTTTTCAGCTCCTTGTTTATCCATTTTTTCCTCTGAATGCTTACTCTTGCAGTAGATCTTCCTTGTTTATTTACTCCTCTTACAATCCCAGGATAGTAAGAATTGCTTACCTTAGAGTTCATGTTGTTTATCCCCTGCTTTCTTAAGCAGATAAAGCCTTAAAAATCACTTTTGTAGGTAAAATACTGAAGCTGCATGTTTTAGGTAAATTGGCTGGTGATGCAGAAAGTTTTATTCTCAAATTTAGAGATATCAAATAAAAAATGCCATCTCTCTGTATTCTAAATGAATGTTTTTCCATGTAATGACCAAGGTGATTATGCCAGAGAGGGTAGACAGAAAATATTTCTGTGTTTTCAGTTTTCTTGGAAATCTCTCAAGATTCCCAATGTCACAAGTTTTCATGTGGTTTTCCTTGTATCTTACGTAGTGAGCCTCTTGTTTTCCCTTAAACATCTACTCAAAGATGAGATGGATCTTCCTCTAGAAGCATCTGCTTTTCTCCATTGACTACAAAGGGAAGAGCTTGGTGTGTGCAAACTGTTGAAGTTAATGCAGGGACCTGCCTGCTAGGGCACCTGCCCTCCTTGGGCTCTTCTTTACCTGCTTTCTAAGAGCTTGCTCCATATCTCAACCATCAATTTTACCAAAGGCACTGAAGCGAGGATGACTCTGCTTTGCTGTGTGTGTGTTTTGGGGCCATCTCTCTTAGGAAATCATTGTGTTTGAATGGGCTTGGAGATAATAAGGCCTGAGACCTCCAGTAACCTATTTCTGTCCCTCCCCAGGCAGCTGCTGAAGGCCAAGCTCACCCTGGTTTGTTATTTCCAGCTTTCCAGTCCATCGATGCCCAAGCAATGGGTCCAGCAGCAGCCTCTCTTCCCAGCTGCTGATGCGTTGCACAGTTGCCTGCGAGCACGGCTGGTTCCAGCTCAGCTGGTGGCCGGGTACCAGTGTGCTGACAAGGCCACCATGGGTCGGAGCAAACAAGGTGTGCAGAGAGAAAGCCCTTCCTGCCCAAGGCTATATCTGAAAACTTTGCTTTGTGCATCCTTTGTATTCCTGTCCTGCAATTGGACCATTTCATGCAGCTCCTTGGAAGCCCTGAGTTACTTATTTGAGTAGTTAAGCTGCTTGCTGCTCCCCTGGGCAAATCCACACCACCTCTCCGTGGGCTGGGAGAAAGGAAGGAGCCTTTCAGAGCAGAATGGCAGAAATGAAGAAGATCGTGAAAGATGGCACTCAATTAGTGACCTCCTTCATGCCCTATCCTCTGCATTTGATGTGGGCAATCAGGAGAAGGTGTTGCCAAGGCTACGAGATCTTGTCAGCCTGCCTTCCAGGTCCTCTGTGGCTTCACTTTTCCTCCCCTAATTGTTCCCAGACTTTCTGTTTAAATGCCATCTGCTTCAGCTGCAATTTGCACAAGTGTTCCAAAGGGCTTTGCTCTTGATTCTCTGGTAATCTGCCCTTTGTATGCTAACCCTCTACAAGATGGTCTTGTTACACAGAAAATACACTTGTCTTTGAAGAATGATAAAATAAG
Source organism: Syrrhaptes paradoxus (assembly GCA_013400615.1). Taxonomy (NCBI): domain Eukaryota; kingdom Metazoa; phylum Chordata; class Aves; order Pterocliformes; family Pteroclidae; genus Syrrhaptes; species Syrrhaptes paradoxus. The sequence goes on along the minus strand of VZTO01010482.1, from coordinate 91,737 downwards.
GATGTGAAGCAACAAAAGACAAGCATGTCAAACCTGAGATCGATGCTGCCTGAGCCAGAGTCTGCTGCAGATAATTTCTGAAGACAACTTGAGATCAAAGCAGTACAGCAAGAATTTATCATAACCACTGAAAGGGTTAATGGAAGATCCAGTCTGTAATGAAGGATTTATCCTCTGCACATTCCGGTTCATATTCTGCAAGCAAAATACCTACTGGTGTCAGCAGGGGTGTCAGGCGGGGAGTCACGTCTTTGCCATGGTGATCCACAGCACCGATGTGAATCAAACCAAGTTTAAAACTGGCTGTTTCAAAGGTTAGGTGCTGATCCCTTTCTGCTTTCACCCTCTCTTCCTCCAGGTTTTGTCTCTTTTACATAAAACCAAATTTGAGGTAGGCTAGTGGGGTTGCTGCTGGCAAGGACCATTAAACAACCAGTCTGATCCCAGCCCTGTTAGAAAATAATTGTAAAGTAGGACTAGTCCCTTCCCAGTGGGTTCATGGTAAGGTATTTTTCACAGTGTCTGACCAGTACCCGTATACTTCTTGCAGTACTACAAGGGGAGTATTATCCAAACCAGTAGAATTTATTAATATTTTCAGGTTCCTCCTTTTTGCTGTTTCTCTTGTACTCCTGCAGCACATTTAAGAATACTTTTGCTGACAGCATTGTCTTTGGAAAGGCCCATCAGCATTCTGCTATGGGCTGTCCTGCTAACACTAACTGTTATTCAAGCTGCTTGCCTGATGCTTCTGGTTATAAGACCCTTTCTTCCTTTTTGTTCAGTTTGCAGCCTTTTCTGGTTTGGGCTGAAATGTAACATTTAGAGCATTCTGACAGAGCCAGGTAATTAGATATTTACTGTATATGTAAAAATGTTAGCCTAAAGTAGCGGTTTCTGAGAATAAAGCATAGAAAAGTGTATTGTTTTGCCAATTTCATGAAATGATTGCAGGAGAGATTTGAAATTTGATGGCTGTGTTGTATCAATGTCACCTTTCTCTGTGAAAATTCCCCTAAATGGAGCTAAATGTGTGAACCTTCAAAATAATCACAGTTTGCAGAGGAAAGGCTTGCAGGAATTTCACAGCTGAATTCCTCAAGATACTCTCCTCTCCACAAGCTCTGTGCACTGCAGGGAAGGTTGCCTTGAAACTGTCAAAGCAGCGTCATACTCTCAGCTCCCCACAGCCACTTCTGCACGTCACCAGAGCTCTGGGTCCAGGCTATCTCGACTGGAGCTTCCCTCAAGATCCAGCATGAGCAGATGTTTCCTTCAACATGGCAGAAAAGGCATTTTTGCTTCATATCCTGTCTTATATCACTTTGTATCCTGCAAACCAAGCAGCATGCCTTGTGGCAAGTCAAGGAAGGCTGGTTAGGGAAAAACTAAAGCTGCTTCTCACAAGGCTTCTCTTCTGAGTGTGACCCAGTCAGCCTGGCAAGGTCGTCCTGGCCTCTTGGACTTGCCCACTGGCAGGAACAGACCCCGGACAAGGAACACATCTCCCCTTTTCTCTGACTATTGCCTGAGCTTGCTCCTGATGTCTCTGTACGTTCATTTGTCTGCCTGACTTATGAAGTGCCTTAATTCCTGTGTGCCCTGTTTGGGTTTTTTTCCTCTCAAATAAGGAGGTAGGAGAAAGGTGAGAAGGAGTAATGATGCACAGGAGACACTGTAGGAAGGAGTAGAGATGAGCAAAAGGCACACCTCTCACAGTCATCTGCATGGCTGAGGAGAAGAGGGCATGAGACCTGTGCAGGAATTTCTTAAGTCCTTACCCTTTGGTATGGGACTGGAGGTTCAGCCTGAGACAGAGGATAAAATGGTCCCTCATCAAGGGAGGCTCTTAAACCACAGGGGAAACAGAAGAGTCACAGGGCTGGTTATATAGGAAGAGATTATTTGCAGGGATCGGGGCTTCATGGGCCTAAGCTTTGACAAGCACCTAACACTCTGCCTCTTCAGGGGTGCTAGGTGTTTATCAGTGTGTTGTCCAGCAAAGCCCTGAGCGGGATGGAGAATTAAAAACCAGGGAGGAAAAGGGGGCACACAGGTCAGAAAGCTGGACACCCTGTCGAGCAGAACCGGGAATGTTCTGGCTCCCATCTGGCATCCAGGTCCAGGTCTGCCTCCATGCATGGAGGAGGAAACACTACAAAAGACATTTATAGTTGTGACTGTCTCTGGGTCACCTAAAACAGTCACAGAAATGGGGCACGTGGTGGCGTGCTCTTACAGACCTCTCTTCTCCTGGAAAACCAGACGGTCTTCCCAGGTGTGGCTGACATCTTTCTCCCCTTCCGCACGTGACCCAAGGGTACTGAAAGCAAACAGGACTGGACCCATGTTTAGTAGGAGTCAAAAGAGATGAGTGGAGGGTGGTTTGCTCTGCACAACCAGAGCAAAGGGATTTCTATGCTGGCGGATTCCGCTGGGTGTGCTGAAAGTCAGCAACCTTTCAAGTCAGCCAGCCAATAGCTATTTTCGGCTCCTATTTTGCAAACACCACATCAGAAACAAAGAGTTATTTTGGTCCATCAGGATTGCTCTGATAACTTTGCTCAGTACAATGTTAAATAATCAAACCCCACAGGAGTAACAGCACTGTTTTATAATCCCATATTATCAGATATATAGAGGCACACAGGGGTGGGTGTGTGGAGGGGCGAGCTTAAATCTCTTAACGAGTACAAAGGAATATTTATGTTATTCATATCATCTGAGTCCACATATTACGATGATTTGGAGTATTGTGTAGGTGTGCTTAGAGGTGTGGATTTTTTAACAAGGGGGTACTTGTCCCAACAGGGGAAAATAGCAATAACCATTGTCCTCCACTGCTTTTTAGCAATGCCAGTGCACAATGTGGTTGGCGTGACAAGGAGCAGCTGAGGTGCCTGCAGAGCCCTACTCCTACACGCACTGTCACCATGGCTGCCTCCACAGCTGTGTTGTGGAAATACCTCCTTTACCCATGCAGAGCCCGGTGGAAGTGGAGTGTATTGATTTGTGAGTCACTGGTAGCACTGCTACAGCAACAACCATGGAGAGAAAGTCACAACTTCTGACTTTCTACAGTTTATGTCACACAGGACCCCAACAGGAGCAGAGTTTCCTTTTGCTAAACACTGTATGGACCCAGGAAAGACCGTCCTTTCCCAAAAACCTTGAAAATGTCCCCAGAGAAGACAGACAAAGGAAAGGAAGGTGAGTCTTATAATGTCTAGTTTATGGCTGGAGAGGTTAAGCACAGAGACCTTGCAGACCGTCTGCTCTGCACCTATCACATCCAGCATATTTTTTAAAAATTGCTATTTAGGTGCCAAAGAAATATCTTATTTTCAAGCATGGCAGGTGATCACCACATGGAAAAAAATTGCTTCAAAGTGTCCAGATAGTAGGAGTGAGAAACTGACCTCCTCTAGGAACACAGAGGAGCTGTTCCTGTGACAGCTGGACACTTTGGAGCCACGTTCTCGTTACCTGCCAATGCTGTCAGGGAGGGTGATGTTGGAGTGTCACTAAACCAAAACATCCTGAGCATCAGGCCTGAGTCAGTGGTTCATCTTTTTATTAAGCCCACCTTTCCAATCCTCAGAAAGCTAAAGGGAGATTTCCTTTCTGTTTTGTCTTGTCTGCTCACCAGTGGGTGGTTATGGAGAAGAGGGAAGCTCTTCTCAGATGTGCACAGTGAAAGGGCAGAAGGTGACAGTCACATTTTGTAGCAAGAGGTAGGACATAAGGAAAAAAACTTCTCCAAGAGGATGGTCAGGCAGAAGAGTAGGAGCCCAGAGAGGATGTGGTGATTCCATCCTTGAAGATGTTCAAGATTCAGTGGGACATAGCCATGAGCAGCCTGCTCTACCACCAATCGTAGCCACGCTTTGAGCAGAGTTTGGAACAAATAAAGTATATAGATTCCTCTCAGTCTAAATTATTCTGCAATCTTTCTGAGTTGAAAAAGGTCTCTGGCATACTCCCCATCCTGTCTGAGCAGCCCAGGTTTTTCCCCAGGAGGCAGCATCAGGGTGAAGCCATCACTTTCAGACCCAGGGGCTCAGCTGCCTTGTGCACACAGTGGGATGTGAGGAAGCCTCAGGAGTTTTCACATCTGCCTGGGGGATTTGGCCATGTTTCCTGCCTCAGAGATTATTGGTCTGTAAAGCCCTATGGAGTTGTAAGGCTGCAGTTTATTTTCAACACCTTAAAAAGCAAAAACCTTACTGCACTTTGCATACAACATCAAACAGCAGTTCATCTGAGAAGGGAAGAGAAAGACCCTGTTGACTGCTGCTTAGGGCAGCCAGCTGGAACATAAGTGTGACCTACTTTGCAGTGAGGATTCACTAGAGGAAGGGTTGAAATCCTGGAGCCTCACTTTCCCTTGTCCCCAAACCTGCCCAGATACCAGCCCCTGAGCTGTGCTTTTTCCCACTGACCTGGTGGAGGGGAGGCCCTGAAAAGCCTTTCCCTGCCCACAGGGGCTGCCCCTCTGTCGTGCTGGGATGGGGGGAAGCCCACCCCCAAGAAGGCTCCTGGCCGCACACTGAGCAAACACTCCACAACACCCATGTGTAAGCTGCTGGGAGAGGTGGAACTTGACCACCTCCTTCCTCAGGATTTCCTGCTGCATAACTTGGGTTTCCCCATGCATCAGGCTGGCTGTAGTGAGTCCTGTTTCCCAGGCACTACATCTTCCCTTGGGCCTCCTAGGGAGCCTCCGTGTCCCGTTTGGTGGGTCTACGGGTTTGCAGGACCCTGGCCCTCCTGGCCCCGGGGCTGATGTCCTTGTGTGGGTTTAGTGCAGAGGGAGCCAGCCACTGGCCCAACATCGCAGAGTAGACTTAAAAACATTGGGGAACGTGTGCTTCCAAGGCTGTGTCACTGACTTAAGGTTTATAGCTCACTAGATCATGTTTTCTCATTCTCTCTCTGGAAATCCAGCACCTGGAGCCACGGGACTACCAGAGAATCTCAATTTGAGGATTTTCTAAAGGATGTTCTAAGCCCTTTGTGCTGCAGAGAAACGATTGAAAACACAGTACCTCTCCTCTTCCTGTGCTGCAAAGAGCAATTAGGGAGCCCAGGTGCACTCATTTTAAATCTTGTCATTTTAAGCCAACCACAGAACTTTTGAACACCTGGAGCTGATGATCCTACAGCCCAGAGGTCCTTGTGCCTCGACCACCCAGCCTTTGTAAATATCTGCACAGATACATGTGTCTTCAATTTGTAATGTATTTTGCAAAAGCTGTTTCAATTTTTTTAAACAGGCACTTGATAACCTTGAACATTCATATTCCTAAGCACTGTTCTCTTTTGGAGTATTCATGTGCTTTTTTCTGTGTGACAGAGAGGCTGCTGTCACTCGGTCAGAAGGAGGATAACATATACAGTTGCATATTTGGGTTGCCCATCTTCTGGAGTGTTGAACAGACTTCCTATATGATGCCTCAGTCCTTTGTTCAGCTTTCAAAATGAATATCCCAGAGAGGTCTGCATTTTCTGGCTCAGAAAGATTTTCAAGCACAATGAATCAAAAAGGGGATGATTTTTGAAGCACTTGTATGTGAAATTTATGGCTTTGCTTCTTCCAAGATGAAAAAGTTGATGTAGGCTATAAATTTACTTAGAGATTTGCCTTTGAAACTCAGCTTGTGGCTTCTCATGGGAAACAGAGGATGGGTAGGTATAAATCAACATGCGCTAAATGGAATGGGTAAGACTTCAGAAAGAGAGATCTGGTCCAAAGGATATGCTCTTTGTTGGGGAGTTAAACTGAGCTCAAACCCAATGTTATCATTTCAGTCATCTGTGCACACAAGACCCTCTGATATAAGTTTGGTGGCACTTCCAGCCAGGTGAGCTTGTGTGAGTAGGAGTACAGTCGCTTGCAGAAGCTAAAAAACACTGCACTTCTGTAATTTTCCACACGTGCCAAAAAACACAGAGAGGTTTCCCCAGTACTGATGAGGGAAAAGAACAGGATAATTTGGTTTGGGGCAGCACAAGGGGCTGGTTACTCCGTGACTCACTCCCAGCCCTGGCTACCCTACAGCCAGTGATGGTCACCCAGCATAGCTGATGTGAAAGCAAATCCTGAACTGCTCTGCTGGGACAGAGAGCAAAATAAAGTCAAACTGCTATCGAGGAACAATCCCATGTTTATTTCTGATCAGTTTACACTGCAACATGACTGCTGACGGGTTATTTTGGTAAAAAAGGCAAAAGTTTATTGTGTCCCTCATTCTGAAGCCTACTCTGCATGGATGGAATTTCACTGAAGTCTGCTGGAGCCCTTCCACATACAGCAAATGGCAGGATTAGCAGCAATGTTTTGCAAATATCCCTCTTACTCAAACAACCTGTTAACTAAAATGCTCCATTGAGCTGCAATGACTAGTAGGGTTGTTTTAGTTTATAGTTTCTATGGTGAGTAGTGTGTTTCTGGAAGCTGGGCTAGGTATTTTTTTTCTTCCACTTGGAAATATTGTTTCCTTTTGAACATTTGATAATAAAAATTAATTTGCATGATGCTACAGGCTGTGGGCTGAACTGTGTGGCTGGATGATTATCTAGCAAGATATGGAGTTGCCACAGAACTAGATACAAGTTCAGAAAACAACCAGGCATTGCCCAAGTTTGCAGCTCTGGTCACAGAGCAGAGGGATGGAGAACTCATGGCATCACACAGGGCGCTGGGCAGGGCTGGGGCTGAGCACCACACAAAGCAAATCTCAGCGTTAAAGCACAGGACACAAAGCTGAGGAGCAGGTCCCATGACAGCTCTGATAAAAGGTTTGCTGGCCATCCCTCCGCTCTGTAATCTGGAACAATGGCTCGAGCCCACCCCAGAGGGGGTTCCAGGGGTGCCACAAGCATCAGCTGATGACTCCAGTGGTGGGCGACAGCCGGTGTGTCAGCCCCTGTGGCAGACGGGGATGAGGAGAAAGCAGAGCAGAAAGGTGTTATGTATATGCAGGCTGCGAAAGGGAAACAATTTGGTTTGCAGGTGTTGGTTTGGTGGCACCTGGGGAGGGCTGAGCACCAGCGTGTGCTTGGGGCAGGCAGCAAGGTCACTGCCAGCCACAGGGTTTGGCCGACCAGTGCTACAGCCACAGGTTTGGCTCCTCAGCTCTCAGCTGTTCGCGTCCAACAGAGGCAGCTGTGTCCTGGAGAAGAGAGATGGGTGTGTAGCAACATCAGGCGACTGCTGATAGGAATGTAGAATATTTGAGCTATTTTTCTTTTTGTGTATAGAGCTCAGCATCAGCATCAGAAATGCAACACAAAAGCAAATGTCAAAAAAGGAGAAGAGTAAAGAACTGATGAGTAACAGATTTTGGTAACTACATGCAGGTTTCCACCCATTAGTCTGAAGATGTAATCCCTAAATGATGCCAGCCTCACCAGTATGTTTTACGCAAACTGTTACTGTCTCCAGGAGCTGCAAGTAAAATCACTGCTGTTATACTCACACTCTTGTATCACGTATACTGATTCTTGTCCAATTTGCTAAGCAGCAGTATTCATGTCACATTGTGTGGGCATTAGAAGTATTATTTTATAGTCTTTTTTAATATTTAACATTTCTGAAATGTTAGGCATATAAAATGCTGCTTTTAAGTTTAGGGTGAAAAGGGGAAAAGATGAGAAGGGTGTCACTGCTTTTAGCTGGTGTATCATCTCAATGCCATGCTCTCAGCGGGGAACACTTAACAACTGCTCAGCAACCTTCTTCCTGCCTCGAGAAGAGGCAGACAAAACCTGTCCTGTGGGGACACTGTCTCCTGGACCAGACCTCACCGATGAGAAAGCTTGTGAATCCCACAGGTGTATGTGACCGTGGATGTCAGATGTGAAAATGCAGAGAGCTTTGCTGAGAAAAGCTAGATACTCCCAGGTGAGTAAAGAGGAAGGGGTTGAAAATGTGAGGACTGTACATATAAATCTCCCTGTGTGACTTCAGCTCAGATAAGATGAAGTGGCTACACATATGTTTGTGGTGAAACAAAAACCAGAACAGAGGTCTAGGGATTCCTACAACCCAGCAAGCGACACTTCTTCCTCCCGGTTAATCCATCTTCTTTTGAATCATTTATGGATGTTTTTAGGCTGCTTATGAAGTTCAGAGGCATTAGGCTGAAGAATAAAGTGTGGAGAGGCATTGCACGGGCTGTCAGCCCCCCGACAGCGTGTCCATCTGCTCTCGTGCGCTAACGAAGACCTGCTGCGTGATGCCTTTCAGGAAGCCACAATATTCAGAGCCTTTGTGTGCTTGTCATGTAGGAATTCAAAGACAGAAAATAAGCTGCTTAGCAAAGATGGGGCATATTATCTGACTTCTGCTCCAGGCTGTGAGCCAAATCCACCAGCCTCTGGTGCAGAAGAGACCAGCGTGGGCTAACATGCCCTTTTGCTATATTTTTCCAAAAAGGAGAGGGAAACACATCAGCACCATCAGCTATCTCATCCCATCCCGTCCCTTTTAAATCCTTCCCTTGTTTGAGCCACCTGATCTCTCCAAGAAGACACATGAGGAAAGTTCTCATTGGAGGCCCAGCAAAGCTGCCAAGAAATGCACACCAGATGAAAAGGGCCACAACCACCTCAAAAGTAAGCTCCAATAACAGTCCAAATGCCCAGATTAAATGTATTACCCATCTAGAAGGTCCACAAAGTCAGAGAACTTACCTCTCTACATACCTGATCTCGTGATCACAACTTCACCAGACCTCACCTAGCAGCATGGACACAGCTGGTGTTGGTTTATGCCTTTGTGATAAAAATGGAGTATCTGTGTTTGCTGCCTTTGTACTAGACATCAGAGACTCCTGCTCTTTCATGTGTATTGTGTCCAGAGCATTTTGCTTTGAGTTGGTAACAAACCATTACTCAGAGGGTAATGGTATAATTCTAGGTAAAAAACCCAAATCCTCAAAGAGAAGATCTACCTCAAGTATGGGGTAATTCAGTGTAAGGAGTGTTATGTGTTCCTGGTAGCCTGTAGAAAGACTGGTATATGCAAGTTTTCTGAGTTAGTGCTGGCATATACAGTCCTGACAAATTTCAACTTGTGAATTCTGGTCATGATCTTAAATTTTATTAAAATGCACTGAAAAGAAAGGTGACATTGTAAAACAGAATAAGTAGTGGTGTCTTGTAAAGCCTGAAATATCAACATGAGTATCCAGAGAGCAGTGCTAATCACAGTAAATTTGGAGTGGAAAAGAGCTCTTCCGGTTTCTTCTGAAATCTTTCTCTGGAGCAGAGCTGATGGTCACTCTAGGAATGTTTAATATTTGATGTCTGGCATCATATGCTCTGTGCCAGTATGTCTCATTCGGCTTATGTGTATTTAACTGGTGTAAATTGACTACTCTGCAGTGGTATAGTACTTACAAACCTACCTACCGTGGTGCATCGCCTATAGCACATGTTGCTACAAACACTCTGTTGTTTATGAACACTCCAGGCGTAATTGCATTATAGTGACAGCTGTATTCTGCTTGGTGTAAAGCATGGGCCTTATCCTGACATCTGCAGTCATGCTTCTGCTGACACCTCTCATCCTTTTATGTTCAAGACACTAACAAGTGTTGCCTGTGGAATTTTCCTTCTAAGTAAGAATAGTTCCATGAGCAGGAAGATTTTGCTAAAACATAGCAGCATCTGGTTCTCATTTTGGGAATCAGTCGTTTATCCAGTTTTTTAATACTGAGGTTCAAGAGGTCAAATGACTTCAGTTCAGGCACTGAGTTGGTGGATCAGGTTGATTTACATCTCAAGATACTCTTAGTTCTCTATTTTTGGCCAGCAGATGCTACAAGCTGATACAAAATACAGTTTCCAGCAATAATGCAGTATTGCCTGTCTTTTCTCCTGTAAGCTATGCACACCCATGTATTAAGACTCTGTAAGATCACATCACGGTGTTTTCCCAAGCTTGTATATGTTTTCTGATTAGATATGTGTGGTAGGTTTAGCCACATCTCCATTAAGAACTGCGCACTATGTATCTAGGTCATTTGCACAACAGTTTTTATTGTAAATCTGGAATAACAAGCACAGCTCTTGGCAGAGTTCTATGTGGCAGAAACACTTTATGTCTTCATATAAATGCATGTGAGCTTTTCTGGAGAGGAAAAAAAAAAGAACAAATTAGTTCATTTGTCTATGGTTTTCCTGGAAACTCAAGAATAACCAGGAAAGATAACTGGATAAACTCTACTTTTAGGCAAACGTGCTGTGCAGCTCTTGGAACATTTCATCTGCCTCCTGTGCTCTCAGCCCACTCTCAGTTTGGCCCCAGATGCCTGAAATGGGGAATGCAGCAAAAATCTGCTGGTTTTGTTCTTGTCGGAGCCATCTCACCCACCCGGCTGGGCTCTGCCAGCAGCCCCCTCTCCGCGCGGGCTGCAGGGGAGAGAGGTGATGTAGCAAAAGCTGCCCCAAAGCGGGTCAGGCACAGCTCAAGCCTCGGGCAGGGTATGGACCAGGCACCTCTGTGGGGGTACAGGCACTACAACCATCTCCTGTCAGCTTCCTTCCACCACAGGGGACCCTCCTGCTGCGGCCCGCTGCCACACGTGCTGTGCAGGTACTTCCAATAAAAAGCAACCAAAAGGCAGTTGCTATCCTGAAGAGCTTAAAGTTGAATCACTTGGAAGGAAAGTTTTGGCTGGGTTACAGTAGCAGTTATCACAACTGGAGCCAGAGGCTAGGTTGTGACAAAATCACTTCTTGTGAAAACAAGGTAATTACACATCTGGATTATTTGTGAGTTGAATCAGTTCTTTGCTATTTGCTGAAATGAAATGCAAGCACCCAAGCAATGTAGTTTGCTGTGTTGTTCAGTGAAGCGCCTCCAGCATCACTGCTACCTGAACACGCTGTGGCTCTGCATGGTGAGAAGGGCACACGTTCATTAGAAACCAGAAAAACTTTGAAGAATGCACTAAAATCTGTGCTGACTCTGGCCTTGCTTGGGACAGCTGCTTAACGCGATAAGCACCATCTCTTGCTCTGTTTATTTCAGTGTATTACTGGGCATTTCTATAAAGAATGGGTTTTAAATGGCCTCATTTTATTCCTTTTTTATTTCCCTCAGTACCCAAACTCATCCCTCAGCTGCAGTGGACCCAAAGACATGCCAGCAAATTTATAGGATTTCTGTTGGTGGATCTATGAGCAGGGTTTGTATCCACACGTCAAAACTTTGTCTTATTTTCTCAGAACGCATATGAAAATCATACAGATGATTTCCAGCAGGACAGTGGTTCATGCTGAGCCAGCAAATAATTTTCCAGTCTTATTTTGAATCACTCTTGGAACAAGTCTTAGCTCTGCATGTATGAACTAGGCCAAAAAAAAAAAAAAAAAGGGTGGGGAAAAAGACACAAGACCCTTTGTCCTCTCTGGAATTTGTTTAAAACCTCAGGGATGGAAAGGCACTTTATTTAACCCGGCCTGGCTATAAATAGGAAGCAGCACCTTAGCCTCCATGTGAACTAGGGAATTCAGATGTCTCTCCTCAGTTACAATCACACTTGAGAGGCACAGCTTCAATCCGAGATGTGTCCCTACACTAAAGGCTCATTAAAGGTAACTGAGGGCACCAGGTTTGGTCCAAAGAGAGACATGGAGCTAGAAGGAAGGTGCTGGGACTAGCAGGAGTCAAATGGCTGCTTTACCTTTGCTCATGTTTTCTGGTTGTGCTAAGCACCAAGTCCTTGTGGTGTTTAGCATCCCAAACCTCATCTTAATTTTTTTTCTGGAGAAAAATTTTTTTTAGTATGATGGGAGTGACTGTTCATCCCTGTGGTATCTTGAGGGCTTCATGGTGGAAAAGACACCAAGAGCTGCCCTTCCTTCTCTGCAGAGACTCTCCTCAGGAGTGGGGTTAGCTCCTGTCACCTCAAGGGATGCCACCCAGCATCTCCAGGCCACATCATTGGGCCAAATTTACCAAAACCAGATTCAGAGAAACCCTCTTCTGCAGCAGGTCCCAGCCCTTAGGCTCATGAGGAGGGGGAGGATGAGCTGTCCCAGCCACATGTGTGTCCTGCTGGGGAACAGGAGGGCTAGTGGTAGGACGTGGCCATTAAGATTAAAAAAAACAACCATGCTGCTTCAAGAGCCAGTGCACTTTGCAGCTACATGGAGATCATTTTTGTGTCCAATTCTTCACTTTGTTCTGCCTCAGTTATGAATTTTTGGGGAAAAAAAGAAACGTAGTTGCTTTCCCCTGCACACCCAAGCTAGGGGTTAATGATGGAATGGTTTGGGTTGGGAAGGACCTTAAAGATCATCACTTCCAACCCCCCTGCCATGGGCAGGGACACCCTCCACTAGACTACATTGTTCAAAGCCTCATCCAGCCTGGCCTTGAACATCTCCAGGGATGGGGCATCCACAGCTTCTCTGGGTAACCTGTGCTAGTGCCCTCACAGTAAATTTTTTCTTCCTAATATCTAATCTAAATCTACCCTCTTTCATCTTAAAACCATTACCCCTTGTCCTATCTCTACACTCCCTGACAAAGAGTGTCTCCCTATCTCTCCTGCAGCCCCCTTTAAGTACTGGGAGGCTGCTATAAGGTCTCCCTGGAGCCTTCTCTTCTCCAGGCTGAAAAACCTCAACTCTCTCACCCTGTCCTCATACAGGAGGTGCTCCAGCCCTCTGACTGTCTTTATGGCCCACTTCTGGCCCTTCTCCAACAGGTCCATGTCTTTCCTGCGTTGAGGACTCCAGAGCTGGATGCAGCACTGCAGGTGGGGTCTCATGAGAGTGGAGTAGAGAGGGAGACTCACCTCCCTTGACCTGCTGGTCACACTTCTTTTGATGCAGCCCAGGATACACTTGCCTTTCTTGGCTGCAAGCGCACATTGCCAGGTCACGTTGAGCTTCTCATCAACTGACACCCGCAAGTCCTTCTTCCTTGGGGCTGCTCTCAATCCATTCTCCTCCGAGCCTGGATTTGTGCTTGGGATTGCCCTGACCCATGTTCAGGACCTTGCACTTCGTCTTGTTGAACTTCATGAGGTTTCCACAGGCCCATCTCTCAAGCCTGTTAAGGCCCCTCTGGATGGCAGACCAGTACCAGTAAAATAGCACCCAAGTGGCAGGTTTTCAACCCATGTTCAGTTTCTGTTGTTTTGCCCCTGTGTTTTCAGTTGCAGTTCTGCACTTGCAAGACCTCACTAGCCTGAAGAGCTAATCCAGGAGAATGTACAGGACTGCCAAGGGAAGACTGGGTGGGTGAGATAGGTGCCTGTGCTATTGCTTCTTGCTCAAATCATCATCAGTGAATAGTTAACAGCAACAATAAATTATTCTTAGGTTTCCACCGCTGTGGTATCAGGAGCTTTCCCCAGCTGCTGGGTCTGGCTGTATGTCCCAGCAGCATTCCAGTCCCAGGGGTTTTCATGGCTTCATCGCCTACTGAATAGTGATGCATGGGGGTACAGCTGTCAGGGGTATGGAGGGCACGTGGGTATGTGACAATATCCAACCTATTTTTCATAAATTAAATGACTAATTCATGAAGAGAATTTGTCACACTCCAGGAGCCATGCCGAACCTGAATGCTGGCTTGATTGCAAACATCCATTTAATGGCTGGACTCACTGCAATCACAGACACTTTAAACAGATTTCCTTTGGTTTGTCACATGAATTGTCAGGCAGTATGAAAAGATCGTTGTCCTTGTAGTGTAAGGTCTGGACTCTGAAAGATGTGCATGAAGAGAATAACTCCTGGGCCATGTTCCTGCCTCCCTGGTGGGCCCCACTCCTCTGCTCCTGCCCACCCACCTAACTGGGGTCAGGGAGGGTCTCCAGAAGAAAGTCTGCTAAGGTTAGATGGGAAGTTTTTGGACTCTGCATAGCATAAATGTTGGAGAAAATGGAGGAACATATTTTATCAGCATTCTTAGAGGAAAATGGCAACTTTTTAATGTTTTGAGGTTTTTTTTTTAATGATTTTTTTTTAAGAGAAAACCGAAACTTTGTCAAAATCCTTGTTTTCCAGAACTGAGTGAATTTAAACTTTGGAACATTAATCTCTTTGAAATTAAAACCACAATGTGTTTTCAAAGACAAAGGGAAGAAGGGTACCCTGCTCTGATTTGTGGGGGAAGCAGTGCACATGAGTAACAGCTCTTAGAACATGAATGTGAGGGATGTGCTGTTTGTTATGGGAGTCATAGCTCCCTGTAGCTGCCAGGGATCACCTTTCTCCACAAAGGAATTCACACAAATATTGGATTTGGAAAAAAAAAAAGAAAAAAATATGGTTAAAACACAAATTAGGACTGATTTGATTTAGACATGACATTTTTCAGTTTAACATCATAAAAGCCAGGTTCCATGTCTTACTAGTGGTTTATATAAAGGCTAATTCCACTGAAAATGTTATTTGCTCCTTTAGACAGGAGTGTCAATGAGACTATATTTAAAGAATGAACTACTAAGCAGATGTCTCATCAAAGAGAAACAAAAATGTCTCATAATACGTCAATGGGATAACATTAAGTGAACCTGAGGATTCAGTAGATTTAAGTTTAAATTATAAAAGTTAGGAGCAAGGCAAGTGTTACCATGTTCATCCTTTACAATTAATTACAGACAAATTCCCCCTGCCTTCAGATTCAAGGAAAGAGAACAGCCAGAACTCAGCACAGATCTCACAGTGACACAAAATCAGCACCAGCTGAAATTGCATCACCAGGCACCATCAGGCAGCGCCTGTTGCATCCTTACGTGGCTCAACACCATACACCATGCAGGAAAACCCCCAAAGGAAAGGACAGCTCCTAGTGAGCTGAGAAGGAGGCAATGTCAGTCCCTCTACCACCCCACCCCCAGGGTAATATATGACTGGACATGAGATTTTCCATACATGGTGCATGGAAACTCCAGCACTGAGTGACATTAAGCATCAAGTTTGCAAGTGCTGCCGTGTCAAAGCTGGGCTCATTGCCTCCAGCCTGGGATACAGAACATTTCGCTAACCATGCTACCACTGCACACCAGGCACAGCCCTGCAACAGCAGGTCCCCAGCCCACCTGGGGAGAAACTGGCTTTGACCCCAAGCGATGCTTTTTGCCATGCTGATATCCCCATCCCAGGAAGCAGCAGCTACTTTTGAACTGAGAAAGTAAGAGGGAGTCTCACACTCCAGTTATCTGATCATTTGCTTTTTGGTAACTTGACATTTTGGGAAAAACTTGGTCGGTCAGTGGCAGACTATCTCTGCCTCTTATCTTCTCTGACACATGACGCCACTCTCCTTGATCAGGGTATAGGTTTCCAGTAATGTGAGTTCCTGCTGGGCTCCACAATAGCCTTTCCAGAAAATGTTAAAAATGTGCATTGCATTAAAAGGTGAAGGAAGATGAGACAACTGGCTTGCTGCTAGCACAGCACGCAAGGCAGGGTACCACCCAGGGCAAAGGGGCCGTGCCAAGCAGGGCAGCAAGAAAATCTCAAGACAGAAGCAGTAAGTGTTGTGCTGCCTGGTATAGGAAGGGCTGGAAGGAAAGAGAGGGAAATGGCAACTGCCGTTGATGTAAATCTCAATTTATCTGTGTGGGAGCATGTGTGACAGAGGGCAAGTGTGAGTATTTGCAATACCACATGACAAAGGTAGGCTTGGAGCAGACTTCGTTCCCCTGTGTTAGCTGTATTAGCGGTATGACAGGACCTGCACACCACCACAAATAACCCTTTGCATTTTTAAACCAAGACACTGTAGATACATCACTTCTTCCAATTGGTCCAGTATAGGCATTTAATAGGCTAAATGGTGTAATACATCTACAGGACATACATTAGTCGAGTGTTATGTACAGATGGCATTTTACAAAATTAGAAAGAACTGAAATAGAGCAAAATCCAACAATGTCTTACTCCATAAAACTTCCTTTCTGCACTACATGAAGTATTCTACAAGCTAGACTAGAAAAATATGACTGTATTTTTTTTTCCTTTTTAGTTTCTACAAAGCTTTTAATCCGGAAAAAAATACAAAACAACTATTGAGTTTATTAGAGAGACAACACCTGCACACAGACAAATTAAGTGGACATTCATAGACCTGCAAGTTGAATAAATAGGCCTTGTTTGTATAAAACCATTTTCTCTCTATCTTGCTCTCCTGTTTTAGGGCCCTTGGCCCATGTTCAGAAAAATAAAAATAGGAGGAGGAGTTTGGCTTTGCATGGTTGTTAAACTGAGGCCACACGGCTTTAGGAGAAAGCTTTACTTTGAAACATCCATTTGCTTCAGGTAAAATACTTCAAGGGAGCAGCATGAAAGAGTGAAAAGGCAAGAGAGGAGTCATTAGGATGGAAGAAGGAAATCTGGTGTTTCTACATGGGCTGTAGGTTTATGTACTAGGATCAAAAAAGTACTGCTGTGTGGCATTTTTTCAGTGTGTATGTAGAATCTTGTTGTTTCTCTGTGAAACTTATTTAGGGAAGTGCCATTGACCTCAGGTGGAAATAGGATAAGGGCCATCCAGAGCAGGAAGGGAGGGAGTGTCTGAAGGCAGATAGAGAGCACATAAAATTGCGGGAAGTGCTTCAAACCACTGTTTTTCCTTTTATAAAGCAAAAAGCAAATTAAGTGATAAGTCTAACGTCATTCCTCATGGAGCTGGGCAGACGCAGACTGAAAGGAAATCACACAGCTAAAAATATGTCGTCACCGTCGTTGTTTTTCCCCAGAGCTTTGTAAAGCTTCTTGACAGTTGATGCAAAAGCAGCATTTAAAGAACACCTCGCATCTGCCCGGCTGCCTTGCCAGCGCAGCTTTCCTCCCACCACGACCAGCTGCAGATGGGTCTGAGCCGGGGACATCCTCTCACTGCTCGTGTGCTACCCAAACACGTAGCTTGAGCTTGCTGTCACTTTGCTGGCTTTACCAAAAAACTGTCACCAGCGAAGAGGGTGACGGGGACGGCAGCCAGATTTAGGAGGTGCTCTGAAACTTTCGGTTACTCTGGTGAAATTCGGTGCTCTGACCAGAATCCCACTCATCCGATAAAATAATTCTGTGACAGCGTAGGTAAGAGAGTCTACATCAAGAAGGCAAAACAGATTGTTATAGAGGTTGAGAGAGTAAAGTTTAACTTAAGTATCACATTATACTATACTATACTGCTTATAAAAAGGGTTCTAGTCCCAAACACCCCAAATAATGAGCTATAGTTTTGTACATAAATTAATGTCACTTTGAAGTAAAATAGTCTCTTTCCTTTGTATTAAACATTCATTGCACAGAATTCTTTGTAAGTAAATATATTAAATTTGGTTGCTAAGAAGGTATAAACTTATCTTATTAATCTATTAATACATCTGGCCAGTAAATTTTATCCACCATCACACAATTAAAAGTTGCCATTAGAGAAAATTATTACTGGAGAAAAGAAAGCACTTGGAAGTCAACTTAGGAGTTAACGCTGGAAGAAATCCTGTTATTTTGTTCCACCTACAGCAAGTGGCTTCTTCCGGCTGCAACATTAATTGGAAGTACAGACCCCATCCAGCCCTGCAGAGATGGAGAAAGTAAACTTTGTAGCTTATGGGACACTTGCCACTAATACAGTCAAACCCTTTTGAGTACATGCATTATCCATCTCCACCAACACTGTCCAAAGGGTAGCGTTTTGTGCCAAGATCAGTGCTTCTCTGGGGACGGTGGCAGGGAGTGTCTGGGAGGTCCCTGTACAGCAATGGGTTCACCCCTGTCAAAATGCCCCCAAATCCTCAAGGAAAATCCACTGGAGGCCTGAGGTGTCCAGAGACAGCTTGTCCCACTGGCAGCTCTGGTCTCCAGGAGGTGGCCATGCAACCACAGCCAAGGGGGCTGTGCTGGGGGTGAGGGCACCCCCTGTAGCCATGCTCCTGCTGGCAGTGCTGCTCTGGCAGGAGGAAGACGGGTGTGCATCCCGCCACCTCGGCCTTCCTCCACTGCCTCCTACTGCTGGGGGCTTGGAGAGGACCCGACATCAGGCAAAATGGAGGGCAGGTTTGGGCCATGCTATGGAACTCCTATCACCCACCCCCAACCATCGCCCGGCTCAGGTTGAGGGAGGAACAGCTGGGCCTCTGCACCTACATTATACACAAAACATACTAAAAGAAGAATTGTCACAATTTCTATTAACAAGGTGGGACAAATCCAGCTCTGCCAGAAGCAGGAGCCATCTCGTTGGCTTCAAGGGAGAGGAGCGTGCACCACGCCATGGCTGGACCTGGGCCTGAAGAGTGCACGAACAGCACGATCCACCCAACCAAGCCTACAACAGACAGCCTCACTCCACAAACACCAGAGATTAGCTAATCCGCTTTGTCAATGTACAGCAAGAAAGCATTTCCAAAAGGCGTCAGCCTTATTGCAAAGGCGTCTAAGAAAAGGCGGGTTCATCCGAATTTGCACATCCAAAGGGAGAGAACTGCTCTGGGCCACCTCAGGGCAGCAGCCTGGAGGCAAATCTTACACTTGCACCTCTGTACAAAAGTTACAAAATCAAACGGTGACATTATATTACATCTATTGTCCATAATATCACAGTGCTAGTTTTAAATGGCTAAAAACAAGAAAGGTTTTAGATTTAAGACATCTCTCCTGTAGAAACGTAACCCCTTCATCCTGCTGTTGATACCTGAAAGCAGCCTTGTGTGAAAAAGGTAAATCTAGCGAAACATGCTAATTGAAATTAGGAACATTTGTTTCCTCGATAATCTTGTATTTCCTAACATGTCCCATTGTTTCCCAAGTAAAAAATTAAACAAATGAATATTAATCCCAGCCTGAAACTCAAAATGTTGAAAAGAACAGTTCTAAAGCCCAGACAATTCTTACCAGGTACTAACTAAATAAAACCCTTGCAGATTTAAATACAGATTACTTTGACATGTCTTCAGAGTATGTTAGCTTTCTAACAACATTCACAATGAAGTTTCAATTCTGAGGCCATGGAGTCCCTACTCGTCCTCTTCAGTTCTGCTTTCCAGAGTATCTGTAGGGTCTTCCTCTTCTTGAGCTGGGTGCACTAAAGTATCTGCAAAGAAACGGTTCATCAGTATTTATTTCCCCATACGGGTACAACACCCTTGATCTAATTTCCTGCTCCCTCACGCAGTTGATCCATTAGGGTGATCAGACCTGACATGAGCAATTTTCTCTACTTGCAAACCAGTAGTTAAACCTGGAGTAGGGAACTCTGAGCGTATCACAGCCTGACTTTACAGGAGACTTGAGACCACAGGACAGATATTAGTGAGATGATGTGATGGTGCCTATGAACAGTCACCATAGCAGGAGGGCTACCTGTTGTCTTACTGAAATCTGCTCCAACTCTCAGTCCTGAAGACATAACGAGTCCTAACATCAATGCACAAAACCAACACAAAGTCCCAAATGTGCAACCTGGAGGCCAAGCCATAGATTTGGCCCTTATTTCTTCCTGAATGATCAAACCCTGTGGTTGCCACCACCCAGAAATGCCAACTGGAATAGCAGGTGATTTGGCACTTCAAGATCAGACCATTTGTGATCACCCCTTTGAAGGTGAGGGAAGATGCATCTTGCACCCCATCCTGGCTGCTGTCTCTGGGTGTTTGTGTGGTAAATGTGGGTGCACTGAAATGGAAACCGTGTCACTCTTTAAGAGAAAAGGAGAGCACTGAGATGAAAAAAACAGAAATAGACCAGCTCCACACTGGGGCATTCCCTGTGCAAGCTACACTCCAACAAGCTCTTATCTGTAGCCATATTTACCCCACAGTGACACTACTGGTTGTATCTACATAGTTGTGAGCTCCCACTATAGTAATGCATTCCTGGGACACCATGATGCTTTGAAAATGTGCAACTGTTAAGCAATTAACTTCTAGGCTAGGAGATAGGGAGGTAGACATTGCTATTGAGCAGGGTTACCGTTTCCCAGAGGGAAATGCTAATATACCGCAAACTGCCTGTTGGCCATGCGAATGGCCAGCGCTGGGTCTGATGCAGATGAAAGCACCATGTGCTCAAAAGCTACAAGGAAGTTTTCAGCCCACAGGACTCTGTCTCCAGTGCAGGTGTTTCTGGGCACCTTCAAGCACCTACTGCTCTCTGGTACACTGTTAATTTCAGTGCACGGCACAGCCTGAAACTGCTGTTTTCCTGTGGGGAACAAGGATGAAAATTACTCATTCAGACCTTCCAGATCCATCTGCTGCTGCTGCTGCTGGACATGGACTCTCTGGTCCCCATGAAGACCCTTGTCTTCTGCTGATTTCAGGTCATCGGGAGGCCAGCGCAGCTCCCCGCTCTCCACCTCCCCGGACTCAGTTGGCTCCACCACAATCGACGGCAGTCTTTTGGACAACTTGGGGTACTTCTCACGTGAGTCTGGGAAGGCCTGGGGAGACACATGGGGACATGCTGGTCAAAGCCTTGCCCAAGGCTGCATATTCAGAGCAAGCAGAGTACACACTCCATCTTAGCCTCCTTCCTACATCTGACATGCGCTCCCATGTCCACCAGAAAACCGTTTCAGTTTGGTGCACGGCAAGCATTCCTGCGCAGGGACAATTTCAAAACAGCTAATTCCAGCACCTCGCCAGACAAGCATGGATGCAGAGGGGTTCAGGTGTCTCAGCACACCCTCCTCTGCACGTGGTGTCCCTCACTGGGCAAAGAACTGACTCTGCTCACCAGTGTGTCGGGCAGATGACTGCCTTGACTTGGGTGATCTGACATCTGTAGGAAAAATGGAGACTTAGGCAACAAAATTCATTATGTTGCCAAACACTTGTGTTTCGGTTGTGCTGGGTTTTTAGGACACAAAGGTCATTGCTGTAATGCTTGGCTAAATGGCTGCTGCAGCCCTTCTAACTGCTGTCCTCTCACTCTGACACGATATTCATGTTTTCTTGCAGTGACAGTTTATTAAGAAGCCACCATCTTGCAGAGCTATTTTCTGTAATGTGAAGCACTGTATTTTACGATGCATTCATGCAAAACAGCTAGACCCAGAGATCATCTTTACACAGAGGATGGTGCCAGCTATTATTTTCATTTGTCACATTGAAGCTGCAGGTCAAACACTATGCAGTGATTAGAGCTTGAAGCTGAACTACATCTTTTTAGTGAGGGATACTGTAACACATAAAAGTGCTTTCTTGTTTTCAACATAGCTGGCTCATTTAAATTTCTCAGGGTACTTTGTTTTGGACTGATTTTTTTATATATATATTTTTTTTTAGGAAAAATTATTTCAGCTCCTCCAGGAGCTTTTTTGCTGAAACCTTATCTCCTGGCTTCTCAAATATCCACATACTTGCACTAAGGGATTGTGAATTTCTCTCTGATAGCTAAGTTTTGTTTTGTCATTTTATTTTAATTTTAACAACAAAATCAAGGTGCAGCCTAGTTTAACTCCAGGTGGTGACTGAGCACTGCTGTTACCTGAGCCAGTCTCAGCACTATTGCTATGAGCACAGGCAGAAATATGCAGATATTCCCTAACCACCATAAAACTGGGCACATCCTCCAGGACATTGCCAGGGACTTGGGGACTGCACTGTCATAACCCACTGAAGGTGGCTTTGACAACCTTCCTTCATTCCCTTAGCTGCCCTCTGTAAAACCTTAGGTTTTAGTTGTCCCAGGTGGCATCAGAGCTGGCATGGGGAGGGAAGCCCTGGGGAAGGGTAATTCTCTTCCTACATGTCTGGGAAGCTGCAAGCACATTTTTATCATTGTTGCAACACTTGTATCTGACTTCTGGAGATGGAGAAGGACAGTAACTACTGTCATGTCCTTGGTCCCCACAGTAGTGTTGCCGGGATTCATTGCTCTTTGCAAACCGAGATGAAAATGCTGTATATTGTTGTCAGTATTGCAAAGTGACACACAATTAAGAAGGAATTTTCTCTGTGAGAAAGCCCCGTCAGTGTAGCTAGACCAAGTGAATAACTGAAGGTAAACCTTCCTAATGCCATTTGGAGCTCCACTCACATGGGATCCTCACATGGTGGATCCTCCTGATCCACCAGTGCTGCTCCTGTTGCCTATCAGAAAAGTTTCCCCCAACTTCCCATTGCACAGCTGTGTATAATTTGGAAAGATATTTCCATTGCAGCTGTCTTGACTGGGAATAATTTTTAAGAAGTTGCTAACATAATCCTGCTATGTCCAAATATGAGACAAGGTGAAACTCCCTGTCCAGGACAGGTCCAGAGACACCCCTGAGTAGCAATGCACTCTTCTTCAGACCCATGGTGGAGGCCAGTTCCCTGAGCCCCACACAACTCAGCTGGCAGAAAACAGCCATAAATTTGTGGGCAAATCACCTTATTTCCTCCCAGGGCTGCGCATACAGGTGGCAGTGACCTGCTCCACAGCTGCTGTTCAACCTGCTCAGGTGGCAGAGGCTGTGTGAGAGCCACACCGTCCCCAAGCCCACTGGCAACCCCTGGCAGGGGGGTCCAATGCAACACAATTCCTGCTTTTTCCATCTGCTTTCTGAAGCCTTAGGAAATGACACACACTGATCTAAAAATGTGCTAAGAGTCGACTATTACGGCTGCAACAATCTTTAGGAAAGGCACCTGTCCGGCCTCAGCTTGGCTATTTTTATTCATCTCATTCTCATATGGTCTTTTCTCACACCAATTGCATAATGTTTTTTTCCACCAGATCCCAGTATTTACCACGTCCCTCCAGGAATGAGTCAGGACTGGCAGGAAGCAGACCTGCCTGTCAGGCCTCGCTGTGTTTTTCTGCGGAAGACAGAGTGTGTGCCGAGTGGGCAGGAGACTGCAGGAAGAGAAGGACCAGTCTCCTGGCCAGAGTGCTTGGAAGTTGCTGGAAGAAACCTAGTTTCCCCAGTGAGTCACTGCCTTTGAGCCACCTCTTGTTTCTTTTTGCTTTTTTGCCTCAGTTGGCTATCACTAAAACGTGGATGGTATCACCTTCTGCCAGAGGGCAGGAGGGGTAAAGGAGCTTGGGGAAACCTCTGGGAGCATATGATTAGAGACACCACAGAAAAGACATAAAGACATAGGTGGAGTCGGAGCTGGCACAGAGTTTGGACAGTCTACAGCAACACAATTGTGAAAACCTGGGACCTGGTGAAAAAGAGGAAGGAAAACATTGAAAATGTGCTCTTTGAGTGAGCAGCATCTATCCAGTGCAGTCGACGAGGCACGGGAAATCCTCTGGTACGCTCTTTAATTGCATACAGCCTTTCTTTACATGCACAAGTGATCTGACGGGAATTAGCAAAATTTCAGTTCTTACTTCCCTGGTTTCCAAATGCTTGACTTTAACCTGCAACAGGCTTATGAAGCAGCTTTCTGAGTTTGCTCGCAATAAAACATTTTGTGTTAAAGGAGCAACTCAGGTCCGCCAGGACATGTTTAGATTGTTCATCCCCAGCAGTGACACTGAGAGTCATGAGGACAACCACAGAGCACAAACCAGGGTGCAGGGTTGTCAAAAGTGGGGCTCAGGACATCGTGATCCCTCCTGTTGGAAAGGGCACTGCAGGTGAGCACGTGAGTGAGTGTGTGAGACTGCCTGGGGACAGAAAATGCTCTTGCACCTGCCAGCAAATGGCCCTGACCAGTGCTGCTGTGGCTACGATGTCACTGCCATTTATGTGAATTACACAATCATTTCAAATGATCTCTTTCTAAAACAGGAACTCCCTTTGAGCCTGAGGGATGTAGCTCATTACAAGGATGGCTGCATAGAAGCTGCAGTACAGTATTGGCTGGATGTCCTCATCACACAATGGTTGCTCAGATATGAGCTCCTGGTGACAAACACCTTTGACTGCATCCCCACAGGGGTCAGGCATTGCTGCCACCATGCCCTGGAGTCCTGGTGACTAATAAAACTCCCCTGCCAGAAATTCTACCTTTTAGAAAAAAGAACCTAAGTAGATCAAACATGTATTTCAGGGCTTGTTCTTCCTGCCGCTGTGCTCTGCAATTCAACATCTACATGTACGACTGTTATTGGTTGCATTACATTGCTTTTGAAAAACAACTTGGGAAACTTTCCAGTTTTTCTAAAGTTACCTGGCTTGAAGGGCCTCCTTCTTCATCAGGAGTCTGGCTGATCGCAAATTCCTCCATCACCGGTTCCCGTGTGTTCATCACCTCTGTCATGCTGCAAATATTAAATCAGAACAGGAATACTCAACTCTGAGCTTTGCCCCTACAGTTAATTTAACAAAAGACATCGACCTTTCATGTTTTCTAAAATAATTGTGTTACAGACTGTCCTTTCTAAACAGCCCTCTGAGAACTGTTTCCTTGTCTCTCCAAGCCAACAGCTACCAATGTGTGCTGTGATGCAGGGCAGGGCATTGACCCCAGCAGGCCCCCAGGACAGTGAAGAGGACCCCTACAGAGTCCCAGAGTCATCAGCATGAAAATATGAGACCTCCTATGTTATCAGCAACCAGTTCATTGCTAATACATGAGCTCAGAAATAGAGTCTGTTGACCAAAAAAAGTTACTCGTGGAAATATCATCCTTGAATTAAATTGTCATTCTGATTCTTCATAACATCTTCAATATTTGCTCCTCCCAGGTGTCTCTTCCATTTAGTCATGAGCCAGCACCTCTTTTTAAACTGTTAATTCCAGATACACCAGCTGTATCAGTGTCTAAGGGACAGATTTGCAGAAGTCTACTTGCCTGAGCGTTCAGAGAGGCATTGAGTGGGATTTTCAAATGCATCAAGGAAGGTTTGGCACCTAAATCTCATTTAAATCAGAGACTTAGGAACCTAAGCTGATTATGTGCCCATTAACCATCCCCCCGTGCTGGTTTGGCACCTGAGGCACTACAGTGCTGGCCCTGACAATCTCCTTGTTCCACTGGGCACTTCAGCAGCCCAGAGCAGAGGGATGAGAGCTGGCTGCAGTCCTCGCTGCAGGGAGCTCAGCCCAGCCCATGGCTGGGTAGCCATGCATCTCTACAGCATTAGGATTTTCCTTACATTTTAGATTTACAGATACATATATCGAAAAATGTGAGGATGCCTGAAAACTTCATAATGCATATTAAGTACATAGGATCAAACAGAGCCTGAACCACTCTGACCTACAGACTGATGGGGCCATTTGGATGGGAATACATCAGCCCTGGATGGGTTCGGCCCTGGGCATTCCACTCTCCCTAGCTGGCTTCATCAGGTACAGCAGCTACTGGAGCCTTCTGCAGCACACAGAACATTGGCATCACCAATTACATCGCCCTGCCACCTGCCACAGCAGGCACCCCTTTAGGCATGACTAAATGCTGCCATTAATTCTGGTCCTGCTTCACACACAAAAGCCTCCTTTGTAAAGGCTGCGCCTGCTGAGAAATGCAAACTTAAACATCTTAAGAATAACTTGTTTCAGGCTTACATTACCAATTACCCCACAAAACTCAATTTTACAATATCTGCAATTACTACAAAACCTTTCACAATGACTTTAATTAGCTGTAGCACTGAGCAGCGTGATATCGCAAAGACTTTCACTCCCACTGCAACATATTTAACAAAGAGCATGGCAGGCCCAGGAGACACTTGAGCTCAGCTGTGAGCCAGGATCCAATCCCCATAGGCATCGATCAGCTTAGGGAAAAGCCCTGAAGTGCCAGCCTTGGACCCAACCAATGCAAAATTAAACAGTGCGCTTCCTGGTAAACACACACACACAACAGGAGAGGAGAACCAAACTCTGAAACTCAGCAAGAGGCTGAACCAAACCCCTGATCTTGGCATTCCCCAGCTCACACAGCATGAATCCTCCCAGAGCCATGGCACAGCAGGAGAGGGACAGATTCTACCTGCTAGGAAGACAGTTTTGAGCTCCCTGCCTGTTCTTGGTCCTGTACCTCTTCCCAGCAGGAAGGATCAGGACACCACAAACCACCTAATCAGTAAATACACTTATTTTCTGGACACATGCTTTTATTCCTGCACTATCCAGTGGACCATACCATTTCGCACCTGTGGATGATGACACTGAGGTGATCTGTAAACGGGAGACCCCTTCCTGGAGCAGTGACCGTGGACCCAGCTGTGCCAGATGTTCCTGCACCCCAAGACAGCACTTAAAAGGACCCTTCCCTGCCCAAGGGAAAATCAGCACTCCTTCCCATTGCCTCCTCCTTTCTGATCAGCACTGGTGCTCATGCAGTTCTTGCCTTTTTTCCCTGTCCTGGTCCTGATCTCTCCCTTCTATCCTTCCTGCTGTCCCTCCAGTGCTGCCTCTGCCAGCAACCACACTGGGCATAGCAGGATCCCACTCTCACCCCAACTCTTTGTGAAGAGTCAGTCTGGGGGCTTTCACACCACCTCTTAGCCAGACCCAGCCATGAGCCTGGGGGAGCACAGGGCCACTGCTCTGACCTTGCCCAAGATTAACATCTTTCTTTTTGGATCCTTTTTGGGGTTCAGTGCTCCATCCCCAGCTGTCCTGGATTGCAGGGAAAGGGAAATAAGAAAGTGTATGTCTGGTTGGAAATAATCTTGGAGGCTTTGTGGGGGGCTGGGATTTACGAAGTCTTGGGCTTGGCTACCGTGGAGAAGACACGTCCCACTGCTGTGTGTCCAGGGGGTTGGTCCCTGTTAGCCAGCGGCAGAACTCTACTGTCGCCCATAGCTGGCTGGTTTATTTTAGCAGCCTTTCAATAAGTACAAAGTGTTCAAAACACTTCTCCATCCTTCTTCCATGGGACATTAGAGATATACATCCACACATGCACTGTCAAATGTGTCCTATGAGCTCAAAGATGTTAAGACCTCATGAAATTCTATTATTGAGCAATAATGGACTCCGTGCTTCCCTAAGACCACATTAAACCCCGCAGATTATTTCCAAACGACAAAGACAAATGATTCTGGCTAGGAAAATGGTGACAGTCCTGCCAGTGTTACAGCAGATGCCTCAGTGAATCAGCTCCCAAGCTGTTGAAGCCCAGGCCATTTAATAAAATCTGTGCAACTTAAGGGTTTGATTGAATAGGATGGCAGAAGTGATTGTACTTGATGTGTTTCAGAAAAGAACATGGGGCTGTGGAATTGGCAAAAGAATTAGGCTTTAACTGCAATAGATTAATTGTTCTCAGCCTCCACTTAGAAACAGTAGAGGAAAGCAGAAGAATCTATATGGGCTGTGAAAGCAGTGATGCTTCTAACAAACTTAACTAGGTATTTAACACTAAAAATAACTAGAAGTAAAATAATTGAGAATGCTGCTGCAAACCAGTTCATCTGAAACTTCAAAATCACCGCAGGACACCACTGCATTGTTTATAAGGCCACAGAAGCTGAAGAAGGGGTTTGATTGCTGCTTAGGGCTTTTTTACCTATGATACAATTTATGTGCAGGAGAACTATTTACTTTTCAGCCAGTTTTGATGGAAAAATATTGAGCCACTTTTACTGCTGCTTTTATGTGAGAAGTACTTACATACAACAAAAAAGTGTCTGACATAATAGGAACTTTATCTTTTAAATTTGGTCTTGCATTCATTTTATGTACGGTAGGTGCTGATATCACCAATGACATACAGTAGCCATAGTGATGCAAACCAAGGCAATAAATAGAATTTACAAACAAAGAATAAATTGTGTTCTGATAGATGAGTCACCTACTCTGAACCTTAAAATTCTTGTAGCAGTGAATTAAGAGATGCATTTACTTCTCCTAGGCTTAATGAAGCTCAAATATACCAATTAGGGGGGAAAAAAAGCAAAATATCTTCTTGCTTTTCTGCGTGAATACTACATTTAAAGAAGATTACCTTAAATGCAACTGCTACAGTTGCAGGACCACGCTATGCTGATCCTTTTCCAGGGGCACTGAGCAAACACACAGCCCACTTTCTGCTGTTTGTGATGGCGCTAACAAGGTCAGTAACGTACAGAGCAATATATAGGTTGACAAGTGTTAAACCACCTACCATGAGAAAGTGCTCCGAAATAATGCAGGCATTTTTATTTTAGTTTTAGAACAGAGGGCAAAACTGACCTGTGAGGTGGTAAAACAGTATTTGAATGAGAACCAACTTCAGGATTCAAAAATGTGAAGCACGTATGTGGCTATGGAAAACAGGTAGGTTGCATGACACAAAGGAAGATTTCCTTAAGAAGAGGGACAAACCCACACTTTATGGGACAGGCTGAGCCACGGTTGGGAACAGCTGTTACCCAAAGCAAGGATCGGCTGGGAGGATGCTCAGATACACACCAAACTGGGGCCTGATCCTGCTCTCACCTCACCAACCAGGATGGGCAGCAAAGGGGATGCCCAGCCAGAGCATGACACCCCATGGAGGATAAACAGCAAGTACGGGGCAATGACAGAAGGGAGCGTATTACCTTCAATCACATCAATGGATGTCACTTCCAAAAACTGTTCTTGCTGCAGACGTTCACGTCGTTGATGAAGTGTTGGGCAAATTCTGTCAAATCCTAAAAGTTCCTGAAAGAGACAGTACAACAGAGTCAGAGCGTGCGACCAAAATGACAACGCTGGCAGTGTGAAAGAGTACTACTGAAACCTTGCTGCAGGAACTCCTCCTGTGAAGGTCTGTATAATTTTCTATGCCAGAGGGGATTTGATCTCCTTAAGGATGCAGCTCGTAGCATACCTTGTGAATTACTGAGGAAATGAATGTTCCAAACTCACCCAAACTTCTTAGCTGCAATACCTTGCAATCTGACTCTTTTTGTGATGCTAAACCTTATTCCTTAGTGTGAGCTACATAAAAAGTGCTGAAACAGGGACACTCTGAAATTCTCCGCTATAGGAATTTCGATGATAGTTGGAAAATCAGAAAATAAAGATGTATGCCCTTATTTGGCAGGATCTGCATGCTTAGTGAGAATCTTTGATGAAAACATCAAAGAACAAGATTCCTGCTCAAGAAGGTACTAATCAAGACACAAAGAAAACAAAATATGTTGAAAGAAGGATACTTTAGATTACATTACTGCATGTTTCTTTCAGATGTCATGGGAGAAGTGATTTTTGCAAAGGTCTACTCCAAACTGAAGGTAATACTTCGGTATCAGGACAGGGAGCCTGGTGAGCAGGGGTGAGGATCCCACCATTTCAAAGGGTGAATCACTGATTTCTGATGACTTCTCTGTCAGAAAGTCTTAGCTGAAGAGCTTGAGGAGTTACAGTGCGAAATATAGCCAGGATCTTGGCCAAAGATGATTTTCTGTTAAATTTGTTTAGCCCCACAGCTTGCCAAATATATATTCATGCCAGCCACAGCTATTTCCTTGGATGGGAAAAAGGTGTTTTCAGAGAAGTGAATGGCACTAGTGTATATACTTTATACCCTCCAGTGGTTTGGATTCCAGCCCAAGTGATTAAACAAATCTACCTGCTCTGGAGGCCTTCCTACCAAGATTTATAATTCTGGGTTAACTGCACATTGATTTTATTCAAAAACAGTGACAGAAGAAAAATTGTGCATCGCATTCTGGAGCTTCTTCTCATGCCACAGGCCACACTTATTGCAAATTACAGAAGCAGGAAATCACATCTCCATTCCCAAGATTAAATTCAGAAGGTTTAATTTTTGTCTGGCAATTTTCCTTCCTAACCAATGATCAAGCCAACTTCAGAGAGGCTAATGTTTTGTCCCTTAAAAATTCATGACTACACTCAGTGCTTGTCTCTTGTATGGAAACCAGAGCGCATCCGATACCATGTTATCCAACACTCTGGGAAGAAGATTTTTATCCCACTACCCATTACAAAACCACCACTACTAAACCCATCAAAATTCAGCAAGAACTCGTCTGCCTTCCATTGCTCCTTTAGAAAAGATTAGACGTAATAAGAACCGTTATTACACTGAGTCATCTCTCCATGAGAGACAAAGTGGTGTAAGAGATAACAAACAGGGCACCACATGGCCACTGGCTGGAATCCAAGCCAGGCCAGTTGCTATTTAAAGGTATTTTCAGATGCCTGGTTAGTGGTATACAAGGATCCACACAGTACTGAATGAATTAAACCCACATTCACTGCTTTTTCAGCCTCAGCAAAGGACTTCTGGATTGAACTGACCCAAGACCAATCTCCTCTCCAAAGATTTGAGGAACTCTGTCCTATGGTACATGCAATGTTTGAGAGGGGACATAATCCCCTGGGGGTTCAGCTATTCATAAGGTGTAATAAAAAGAAAATCATTTGAGGGGTGTAGTGTGGAAGAAGTCCTTCTCCTAGCCCCACACAGCTTTATTTAAAACCAGAAAAGCTTCTCCCCAGTCAAAATTGTTGAAGAGTTCAGTGTTTCCAGTGTGTAAGACTACCAGAATGAATTTATTATCTGAAGAGGAAATACTCATGTTATCTGCCTAATAGATGCGATTATCTTCTTTGGCTGACACTAGAGGAAACATAAACTAATACCCTTCCTTCTACAATACCACTTAATCTTTTAGAAACAAGGCATGGCTACTGATACCATGCGATGAGCCTTTACTGCAGTGGAAACAGTCTGGAAATTACTCAAGTACAGCCTTTCTCTGCTTATCTCTTCATGTCCCGCACTTTCACCGACCTTTGCTGCTTTGCTGACTAGTCTAGTCTGGAGCCCATTTGCCTCAGGCACTCCCTCCCAGCCTGCCCCTCTTCCACCCCCCAAATTAACATGCCCTCCTTTGCCTCAGCTTGATGACCGGCTTCTTCTCTGGCTTCAGGAGTACCAACACAGCTGTACAGCCCCTCTGGCATTATTTTCGGAGAGAAACCCAAAACCCCTCGAATCACCTGAAATGGGTCAGCTGTGCATCAGCTGAGCACCAGGCTGTCACCATATCGTTCTCTCCTCATTTGTCATACATCCTCATCCCGGGCCAGCGTGGGACCTCTGAGGCAAGCCCACTGTGATGTGTTGCATGTTGGGGCTGGGCTGGGATCTAAGAGTGTACCTGACCACAACAGAAATAACAACTATTTCGATGCCACCCATGCGTGAGGCTTTGCTAAGCAGAAAACAGTGAGCACACGTGCTGCTGTTAACAGTGACCAAGAAGTCTCAAGTCCCAGAGACCGGTGACACTGCCTGGCCACTTGGGCTTGGGGAGCCCGGCTACACTTCCCAATAAAGAACCATTGATTTAGGGACTACTCCAATGAGCTGGTCACATCCTGCCTCTTTAAGAGCCTCAGCACCAAATGAAGCATCAGGAGATATAACCAAGGGAGGGCTGGTTCCACCAGTGAGACCAAGCAATGCCTCAGTGGTGGCCCCTTTGCTGAGATCAAGGGCCCTCCACCTCTCACCCCACACAAAAGGATGGATTTCCACCTGTTCTGCTGGGCACAGGCCAACAGCCCAGGCACCGAAAGGTGCTCTCCAGGCTTCTCTCCCACTTTGGAATGCATCTGGGACACACCGTGTCTGGAGTTCCTACACCACAAGGACACGTCCTGTCCTGGTGGGGTGGTCTCACCTCCCATGGGAGCAGAACCAGGATGCTGTACAGCAGTTCTGCCCAGCTGGGCATGTGGGAAGCTTGGCCCGGCTGTCTCTCCTGGGTTGTGCCTGGCTTTGCCATGGCAAGAGAGAACTCCACCTCCACAGCAGTGGAGGTCTTTCCTTGGGATAAATACACCATGAATTGCAAAGTAGATGTTTTTAAGGAGAGCACACTTCATCAGCAAAACAGAAATAGGAACTGGCCACAAGTTGCAATCCTAGCATCCCACAGATCGTCTGCTTGATAAAGGTGCCCTGTGTTTCAGAGGCACCAAGCCCTGAGCATTTCCCCAGGAGGCAGCAGCACCTCTGACATCAGGTCACTTTTATTTTGAGATACATCCTACTCTGGAAGCATCATCTCTCTCCTCTCCCAGATGCCCCAGTGTTGGAGACAACTGGCTGGCCGATGGAGACCCGACCTCGAGGTGCCAGCGCTGCCGCTAGATCCTCCCCTCCCTGGCTTCCCCAGTTAATCATTCCCCCACTGAGCACTCGTGGAAATATTATGATAACAGCCTAACAATACCACATTGAAGGTGCACCTTGTAACAAATAAGTGTAGACAGGCAGCAGAAATTGGCCTTGAACCACTACTCTGCAACGTTATCATTTTTCTGGCACCACAGGAACAGGAGCCCTCCCCTTCCCATTTCAATGGGGCAATCCCAGGGGCTTTACCAGCCTTGTATTTAAATTGTGCTGGAGAGACGTCCCCCATGCCAATATCACAGTGCACGCATGGTTCCCACTGATTTCAGATAGTGCCTCAAACAAACCAGGAGTTCAGCCTTGGGCGCCCAGTCCCCCCCGCTTCACCCCACTAAAGCCTCTGGATAAATGCAAACTTTTCTTCATTCAAGGAGTCTAGTCTTTGTGTGTGCTACAAAAAGAAACCCCTGCTATTGATGACAAGGAAAACTGGGACAGGGCATGCATAAGAATCATGTCAGGCAGGAGAAGCAATGGTCTACAGCTTGATTTTTCCAAAGTGGAAAATTTTGATGAGCCACAGTGAACCCTGCCCAGCAACTCCCAGTAAACAGGTCCAAGGAGGTTTTTCCACCCAGAAGAAGAAAGGGTGCTTTATTTGGGCCACTTTGCTGCAGCAGATCGGGCTGTCAGTTCAGCCAGGGCAGGTGCGTGGGCAATCTAGGACAGAGCCATGGTTGTTGTGGCGTATGAAGCCATGAAGAGGCGGCTCACACGGTACCAGAAGGTGCATGTCCCTGCAAGAAAACATGACAGTCAGCGTTTTCTACAGCCAGGTGCTTTTGTGGATCCAATTCTTCTATGCCTTGGTCTTATGTTAGTGCCCTGGGGAGATGGCTTAGGCTCTGCAGTGCTTCAGGCCACGCTGGTGGCCTGGGCCATCCAGAGGCAGGACCATGCCCAGTGCCACTGCTGAGGGTGGGACACTAGCTGCAGCACTGTGGCACAGCCCAAAGCAAGCGCTTACCTCAGTGACACCCTGCAGCCTCCAATTTCCATGAGTACCTACTGAGCTCAGGTTTTGGACACTCTGGATAGGAACTTGGACAGCTGTTTCCCCAGGTTGCACATGTGTAATGGATGCACTTTACGAAGCATTGTGGGTTCCATGGGACTAGAGAAATGTAAATTACTGCATGGCCCACAGAAGATAAATGCGCGTGTGTACGAACTCCTATTTAAACCTCCCACTTCTTTTTGGATGCAAATCTCTTTCCTAAGCAACTGAGAAAAGCGCGATATGTGTCAGAGTCTGGAGATTAGAGATGTGTTCTGTTCCCTCATTTCAGAATCTCTTGTCTTCGGCCACCCACGCAGTACTTGAGTTCTGCTCTCCACAGGCCAGAGCTGCCTTCCTCTCCTCGGCGGCGTGTGCTCTGCACAAGATGTCGATCTCTCTCAGGAAGCAGCGAGATGAAATGACTCTCGACGTGGAGGAACAGGCATTTCGGCATGAGACACAGCACGTATTTGGGAGAGCGAAAAGGGGTAGGAGGCTGCTATTTCCAGGCCCTGCTAACTCACACCACAAACTTTGCAGTGAGCTGCAGCTTTTACTCTTCCTGCTCCAAAGAAGCTACTGGGGTAACTATCACCTTGGGGAATTTCTCAAACGCTCATCTGTGGACTACCAACATTAGAAAACATGTGCTTGCAAAGGGCACGGTACTGGCAGATCACTCTAACTCAGCTTCCTTAACTCGTGGTGTTGCAGTGAGGCACGGAGGAGCTGTTGTTCTTCGTATGTCCCCAGCTCATGAAGCATCGTGACTACACACAAACGTCAACTTCCAGTTTGTTGTAGTTGTCCAAGTTCCTACTGGCCCTGTTGCAAAAAGGACCTAGAAATTTGACTCGGAAATGGCCAAAGAAGAAGGAAAAAGAACTAAAACGTACCTATCACAATTTTTAAAGCAATCTCATGATTTGCAGGTGATTTAACTCAAAAGGTTTTTTTGCAAACTATGTCTGCCATGCTCCTTGCTATCAGTGCTTCCTTGGTGGGTTTTTCTTTTTTCTTTTTCTTTTTCCTGGCTGCTTTAGAGAAGCTCATTTATTTCAGCTCTTTGATCTCAGCACTAAACTACCTGAGCTTCCTCGCAGAAGATGCCACAAGGGATAGGTACGGTAAGGGAGGAGAGGGGGGCAGCCAGCCAGGATGCTCGGAGACAGGGATGAGGAGGAGACAGCCAGGAAGCGTGTGCGGAGCAGCGCAGGGAGGAAGAAGCGGAGCAGATGGGAAGAATGACTAAGCCAGCTCCTCCGAATGCTGGTAGACCTTGGTATCATGGAAATCTCCACAGCGTCCTCATGGAACCGTGTGCCAAGAGAAAGTTTGGATTTATTTTTTTAACATCATATTCAGCAGCTAATTGATGTAGAAGGGCCTTATTAAGAAAACAGCCCCATCAAAATCAGAGATAAGCCTAAAGGAGCTGTCAAATGTTTTTAAAAGTCTCTCTTCTGGTACTTACTCACTGTGCAAATACTCTCTCATCTGAGAACTTGCTCTTGGGATCAGAAATGCCCCTGCTGAGCAGAGTGTTTCTGAGCTCTTCTCAGGCAGTGAACCTTGCGTTGCCTTCAATTTCTCAAAACAACCTTACAAAGCCAGCACCTTACAAATAATCATATAAATAATTCCTTCTAATTCAGAGAAACCATTACTAAAGAGTCTCGGAAATAAATGGGTTTGTTTCTGGGATCTTCCCTGGAAGATGATGATTCTCTCATCCCTCAGTTTCATGCCACGGTTGTCCCTCACGTTGCAGCACTTCTGTGAATTTTTGACAGATGAATATTCCCTTCCTGTGCTTCTTTCTACTATTCCCTAGGTATTTTGGGATTATCCTGAATACAGGCCACAGTCCTACTAGCAGAAGATAAGTGGGGAAAAAAGTATCTTAGAACATCAGCACAGAGCAGGTGATTGTTAGATGGAAATGCCATGGGAAATGGATTGCAACATGTCTGATGTCTTTCTTGCCAATGCAGCAGAAGTGTGAGATTTTAAAAACAAGCAAACAAAAACCCATCAGACACTCCTAAGAGAACAAAAACAATGAACATAATTTTAATGTTCCCTACTGTTAATTAACAGCACAACTGTAGGTGTCACAACATCACAACCTGACACCAGAGATGCAGCTGGTTTCCTCTAGTAATTAAAACTTTGTCTCCTTAATTGAATTTCCAAGTATAGGAAGTTGCCCTGGCCCGAGATGGTGGATATGAGAACACCATGTGCTATCACAGCAGGGATGGGCATGATGGAAGGTGAGGACAACACACAACTAAAAATAAAGAAATTACTAAAAAAATATAAAAGCAATATTTTTTTTATGAGTCATTAACACTGAAAGCAGATATGCATTAATAGGGCTATAAGTCTTCCCGACAACCGATTAACATACACCTTCTGGATCTAGAGGTCTTCTAAATATTTGCACTCATGCAGTTTATGTGTGGGCATGTCAGAGACACAACTCAGCTGAAGATTCTGGTTACATCTTACAGAATTTGCAGTAGTCTCAGCCGAGAAGCTGGACTTGCACTATTTTCTCCTAGTCCTATGGACACATGGGCACTAGGGGGCAAAACACTGGGGGATCCGTCAGTGAACCCTGATGACAGCAAGGACTCATCCTGCTGGACCACAGCTTCTTCCAGCACTGGTATCTGCTCTGCAGAGGACAGGACTGGTCAAGCTGTCTCCAAACCATGGAAGAGGTGATCCCAGCCCCTAAGGACTCACTAACAAAGAGGGACAACAGCTGAAACAGGGAGCTGAGATAAGGTTTTAAGGACCTGTTGGTATCAATAAGTCTTTTTCATTCTACCTGGCTGTTATTGGTCGTCAGTTCTCCTGGTGTTTGTAATAAAGTCTTCCTTTGAAGAAATGCAGGAAATTGATTAATGTACAGATTTTTCCAGAGAACATGTCTGAGAAGCAAAGGGAAGGGCTGCTGCTGAGGCAAGTGGTGGTCTTCTTGAAGTCACGGCAGGGCTCTTCCTGCCTTACATGACATAGGATCCGCCCCGGATCAAGGTTTCTCTGACTGATCCCTCCAAAATAGAAAAATAGGCTCAAACATGGGGGCGTAATTTCAGAAATGAGAGAGAAGGAGCAATTTCAGCCTGTAACACTGTGGGGTTGAGACCAGATCTACGCAAAAGCCTGTTGCTTAGTACAAAGAGATCACTGTGGGAAGGGAGGGAAAGTAATGACTATATTTGCACATTCACTTCTTCTACTAAAGTAATGTACCAGAGACATTAGAGGAAATTCCACTTGATTGACAAATTGTCAGGCTAGACCAGGAAAGCAAGGAAACCGGGTCAAGTCATTCCCTGTTTGCTTGTTTTCTCTCTGTAATCATAATGTTGACTCTGAAAACATGTTTTTTAAATGGAATATCAATTACTGAAATCCTGAGCTGTGAGTTGGATTCTTTTCTGGGCACAAAATTTGTTGCTCATTAAATCTAAGAGATGGAAAACACTGGCTTGAGCCTGGCTGTGTGTAGGCAGATTTCCCTGCTTCACCTTCATTTTCAGGCTACCCATAAGGAGGCATTGTGCAGAGAGCCAGGCTACCGGACAGGCATGAACACTAACTTCTGCGTCCTTCAATAAGATGTGAACCTGTAGCTAGGAGGGCTTCCTTCACTGTATCACTGACTGTATGACTGCAGTAAAGATCTCAGTCAGGAAAAGACCAATGGAAACAAATTTCTTTCTGTATACTGCTTATTGTGGTTTGTGGGGTTAACGTTACATCCCGGCTAACCTAACTCCCCTCCGTGACTGTAGTCACATTCAGAGATATACAAACACGGCTCTGTCCCAGATGAAAATTCTTGTGGTATGTTCATTGGGCAGCAGGAAAACATTCACACTCCTTGCTTAAGAGTGAAACATAGTCCTCATCTACAGAGCAAAGTAGGTTCTTTCTTTCTCTGCAAGCAGTCATACGTGTTGTATTTGCTACCTGAGGGGAAAAGCAGGATTTTGGTGGTTTTTTACCCAGTTCATGTAGGCTGCAAGCAAAAGCATCATTGTCTTAAACTTGCGCTTTGTTACCCGCTTCCTCGCCTCAAAAGTTGCCTTGGAAAAAAAATCGCAATAAACGAACAGCTGAGGCGATACCAGACCGCAAACGAACAACTCCCTCAGTGCTACGCTCATTCATTAGGATTCCTTCACACAGCCCTGTCGGCTGCCGAACAACTTGGGTTTGTTTGTTGTTTTTTTTTAAGGAGAACCCATTCTTCACTGAATTCTCTTTAGAATCCTCTACTCAAAAAAAAACCCCAAAACCCAGCATCTGGAGAAACAAGCCAAGGCAGAGGCGCATTTTCTGCCTTTCCTTCCCCGCAGCTCCGCGCAGCCAGGCGGGGAAGCGAAACACTTTTTCCCGGACGGCGCTCGGACGGCTCCCGCTCCCCGCACCGCCCCGGCTCCGGCCCCGCCGCAGCCGCGCTGCCCGACGGCGGCACCCAGCAGCCTCCCAGGGTCCGTCCCCTCCCTCCGCGGGGCTGCAAGCGGCGGACTCACAGGTGGCGGTTCTCCCCCGGGCTGCCACCGGACCCCGCGGGGACCCCGAGCCGACCGCCCCCCGCCCGCCACCTGCACCAAGCCCGGCGGAGACCCCCCGCCCCCCGTTCCGGCTCACCGACGGGGCAGGCAAGGCGAGGCGGCAGCCGCCCGCCGCCCATGCACGGCGGCAAAGGGGAGCCGGCAGCTCCGTCAGCACGTCCGCATCCTCCCGGGCCGGCCGCTGCCACAGCCGCCGCCGCGGCACCTCCTCGCCCGCCCGCCCGCAGACCGGCCCCGCCGCTGCCGGCGCGGGGAAACCACTCCCCCGACAGCGCCGGCGGGGCGGTGCGCAGCCACGGCCCCCCCGCAACGGCACGGCACAGCCCCCTGCCGCGGGAAGGTCCCGGCACTTTCTGCCGACACGCGTGGAACCGCAGGGCTCCACCCGGCCCCCTCGCGGTCCCGGCCCACGCAGCGCCCCACGCACGGGACAGGGGTCCCGGGAGGGGACGCTCCCCGGAGGAGGTTCTCCCCCTCTTGCCCTGCGCGCGGGTGTGGAGCTGACACAGGGCTCCCGGCCCGTCACCGCAGCATTCCCTGCGGAGAAAACGCTGAGTTCAGGAGGTGCAAACTTTTTTTGGTTCTTTTTCGGGGGCTTCTTGGTGGGAGAGGAGGGGGGGTGCTTCACCCCAGGGTGAGTTTCCCAGCTTCATCTCCTGCCCGCAACAGGGACATACTCTCCTGTGGGCAGCATCCCATCACCACCTTGTCCAGAGGGGCCCCAGAGCTGGGGCTGGTGGGCAAACAATGCCAGGGCTGTGATAAGGGGCTCTGCCTGCCAGAAGCCCACCTCAAACCCGCTAGAGAGAGGCTGTCGGGGGAGCATTTGCAGCTCAGCTCGTGTTTGTGATGCTGAGGAAAGAGACAGAAAACACCCACAATGGAGTGAGGCACCGTAGTGGCAGGAGCATGGGGAACAGTGGTGGAGGGATGCGGGTGGAGGGAGCATGGACCTCCCCGCTGCTGTGCATCCTCCTGGGAAGCAGCTCAAGTGCAGGCACTGAGTGATGCGAAGGGGCCGAGACCTGCCTTCCTCCCTCTGCACGTCCAGTGACTGGAGCTGCGGGTTCAGCCTGCAGAGGTGCAGCTGCTAGGACCCCCTCTTTTTTGGCCCCAGGGGGAGAGGGCAGAAGAGACATGCACCACAGCTGCAGGGACAGGCCTTTCCTTCCACACCCTTCCCGAGCATGGCACTTCAAGCACGAGCATGGCACTTCAACACAAGCACATGACAGCACGATGGAGTGGTGTGAGCACTGAAGAGGAGATTGGTGTCAACCAGGCGAAGGACATTCCAGCATTTGGTTCATGTGAGGTCCTGCAAAACCAGTGCCAAGAGTGGGGCTTGGAGCACACGTGCAGGTGGTACAGGCAGGTGGATGACATGGCTGCAAGTGCTGGAGCCTCTGCCCTGCCAGCAGCACGTAGGGGAAGAGGAGGAAAGGTGTAACTGCCTCTTTGATCTCCTCTGCTCAGGCTAACATTGAGTTGTCAGGAAACAAGGAGCTCGACCTCCGTTTCAGGGTGATTCATGCATGGCTGGTAGGGGGAAAAATTTCAGCTGCTGCTGATTTAAAGGAAGACACCCACCTGTTTCTGTGGGCAAAGTTGAAAGGTAATTGAATTAGGGCAGCGGGACAGTGTGAGCACAGCTGCGTTCGGCTCCTCGTGCATCCAGAACAGTGGACGGGAGGGATCTGTGTCCATGCCCAGTGAGCCCATTTGGGAGTGAAGACAGCTCCTTCTCAAAGCAGATATATATATACACACACACACATACACATATATATATGTACAATCTCTATACAGAAAGGTTATCTACCAAGATGTTTCCCAGGGCCAAGGTTATGGGCATGGACCCCAACCAACAGCCACCCAAGAGCTGGTTGTGTCAGCTCTCTTTCGAGAGCTGCTCCTGAGCTGTGAGCTTTCACAGTGAGCTTCTACACACTGTGTGGCTTTTTACACACTCCTTTTGCAAGTGTGTATAAAATGTAGCTGTTGGTTTAAACCTATATGGGCAACATACAGCTTCAGTGTATAAAGACATGGTGTGCTGAGAATTAACTTTGCCATGGCAAGGGGCTGGCTGTTTCCACCAGTTTTGTTCCCAGACTCATAATAGGGAGTTATTCGTGTCTGAAGACAGAACAGCTGTAAGGGGAGATTTATAGCGTGGGATGTTAAAACTGACTTCCCAATGACATTGGGAATTGCAGGAAATCTTCAGGAAGAAGGTGTCCCTGTGACTAGAGCCCCAGGGTGATATTAGGGAGCCTGTGTACCCCACCAGGCATTTGGGCTGTGCAGGTGATGGCTGGGACGTGGCAGGATCCAGCCATGGGGCTGGGCAAGCTGATCCACTGGGTAAAACAGAGAAACTGCTGCTGCTGCCCAGGGAGGTTGGTGGGGACAGTGCGGTGCCACCAAGGGACTTTTCCCTCTGCTTCCACTTCTACTGTCCACTCCCCATGAGCAAGTTCCTTCCTGCCTGCACCTTTTCCTGAGATGCTTCACCAGGAGCTGCAAAAAGCAAAGTGGAAAAGTAGGGACAGGAGGTGACTGCTGTTAGAAAAAAAGATGGTTTAATGCTATTTTGAGATTTGCAGAAACAACTGGAGTTGTTTGTTTGTTGGTTTGGGGGTTTTTTTTGTGGCCACAAGGAAGGAAAGAACAAACTTCTGTCTCCACCACAGGATCTGTGTAGCCCCGGGTGGCAGATGGGCCTTGGTGGCACAAAGGGACTGCACCCAGCCCTGGGGATCCTGTGGGATGTGCTGTCTGCCTGCAGCCCCCATGGGGCCCTGCAGA
Organism: Syrrhaptes paradoxus; assembly: GCA_013400615.1. Lineage (NCBI taxonomy): Eukaryota > Metazoa > Chordata > Aves > Pterocliformes > Pteroclidae > Syrrhaptes > Syrrhaptes paradoxus. The sequence continues at coordinate 51,316 of VZTO01010482.1, read as the reverse complement.
GCATGGTGGGGCTCTGCCCTGCTCCTCACAGAGGTTGTGGCAGGGAAGTGGACAGTTGCGCTTCTTTCTGAGGGGCTTTCAGGTAAGAGATGGAGCTCAGAGCTTCTCTGTCCCTCCTCCCCACCAGCATGTCAGGCCCTCAGCTGCTAGCTGAGACCGATGTAAGAGCAGCTGCCTGGGACACTACCCAGATGGAGCAGCAGGGATAATGAGGAACAATGCGGATGACTAGAGGGGATGGATGAGGTGCCTTTGAATCATGAGAAATCCCCCAGTGCTGGTTGATGGTTCTCTTGTAGCAATACTTCCACTGGGCACTTATCATGGATCTGGTGAGGAAATGTGACCCTCCTTCTCACATAAACACTTGTGATACAGTCCGCACCTCCGTCAGGTCAAGATGTGTCGGTGGTAGCTAGTGAAATGTATAGATGAAGCAACCAGCATCTGCCTGGTGCTCTCCAGGACGGCTTTGGAGTTGTGTTTGCAACCTTTGAGGCCCCAAGTGGGGAATTCACTTCCCTCCATGGGCAGTTGACCAGACACCAGTTGGGAAAGCAGAGGATGTGGATGGGATATCCTCCATGTAGGCTCCTGGAAGCCCCATACTGGTGCCTTCTGAAGCCCACCGTAGTTTCTAAAATAGGCTGGATGGCAAAGGCTCTCTGGATGATGAACAGGGTAAGTGCCAGTCCGTCAGTGTTATTCCTGAGGAATTGATTTGAATGCTGCGAAGACTGAATTTTATTGCATGATTAATTATGCCAGGAGATCCCAAATATTGGATAGGTGCCTTTATTAAATAAATATCATGGAAATAATCTTGTCTCCAAGACAAAGAGTTTGCATTTTCAGATCAGGAATAAGACTGGTGTGGGAAGGGCACTCATCCTGCACACTAAATCAAGATGAAAACCCATGGTCAGGAGGGTTGGTGAGACATGCTGGTGCTGAGGCCCTGGGTGACACCAGCTGCACATGCTGCCTCCAGTTTCTTGGGAGAGGACCATGTGCAAGCCCCTGTGCCAGCACTGCTGCATCAGAAAAGCCCCTGCCTTGACCCTCTGACAAAATCTGACTTATTATGGCCAAAGGCACCCAGCTTAGACATGCAATTTCCACAGGATGGATGTCTGCAGTGGTGCTAGCACATGTATGTGTCCATCTTCTGTACCTGCCTGTAGAGCTGTGTGCTAGAAAACGCAGCTATCTCCTTGCTTCTTCATGGTGTGTATTCTGCTTTTTTCACATGCCTTAACAAGTCAGAGCATCAGCTGAGCAGCAGCAACTGCCTGTTTGCACAGCATATACACAGTGGTGTGTCTTACCATAAATGTTTTTTGCTATAGATTAAAAGAAAACAATTTCTTTTGCCTCTGTTGCAAGGTAACATCAGAAGCAGGGACAGCCGTGCCAGCTCAGCCAAAGTGAAGGAATCAGATAAACATGCATGATGCTAAGGTGTTATTAACCTTGGGAACTTAATGTTGTAGACTTGACCTCTCTTCTCCCATCTCTCCTCCCTGTGGATCACTGGACACACCTCTCGCTGTGAATTGTGAGATGTCATACCTTATTGTTTGCTGTGCAGGTCACCTTGTGAGTGCTCTGAGACAATTAATCACCCCAGTCCTGATTGAAAATTCTCAGTCCTTCAATTTTCTGGTTTCATTTGACCAAGTAATGTCCTTGCAGAAACAGGTGAGAGAAGAGTTTCCAACTCATTTGCAGATAATTGATTATTTTAAAATGTGTTTTTGTGAAGCATCTCGAAATACATAAAGTCCCATGGCTACATATCCTGAAGGAAAACCCAGGCAGCACAGCTCCTCAGTCCAAGCAGGCATGGGCAAGTTGGCCAACGGCAGGCTCAGCTCTCACACAGATCAGGCAGCAGCAAAAGGGATCAATTCCCACCTGGTACAAGGGTTTTTGGGTCAGAAAATCTGGTCATGCCATGCTGCTGCTTGAACCAGAGAAGGTAAGGTGTATTACCATGCACTGAGCATGAGAATCACAGAGGCTTCAGATACCAGGGCTTTGGGCTGGGAAAATAACAAGGAATCCCACAGAGCTTTCTGATATTAAATATAAAGAACTTACTGGAAGGGTGTGAGTAACTTTTTATTAAAACACCTATCTTTCCTTGGCTGCAGAGTTCCTACTTAGACCCTTTCCCCATCCCTTCAGGCTTCACTCCCTGATATGCTTTTGAGGCCACGCACCTTCATCCCTTGCCGCCGTGCAGGGAACGTGGCCCTGCATACCCCACGTGTGGGTGTGCAGCACTGCAGAAGTTGTTTGTGGGATAAGACCTGCAGGGACTGCCATAGCGGGGGCCTCCCTATGTAATGCCAAAGGTTTAAATTATTATGCTTAATGCTGGCTATGTTAATGAGTTGCTATGTATTACAGTACTAGCTTCATTTCCATCTCCAAATTTGGTTCCTTCTGGTGCTGGAGCAAGGTTTTATCCATCTGAATCACTGCAGCATCATCAGATGTGGTCTATAGGCACAAGACTGTCCTCCAACAGCTTGTCTCCCCTCCTGGAGGCTGTGGTTGGGAGTATGGTTGCCATGGTGGTAGTGAGACAATTAAAATGGCTTTATAACCAGCTGAAGGTACCGACTGTTTCCAGGATACCATATATCCTAATCAATCTCAGCTCTGACAGACCTTGGAGCGAAGCCAGGTCCAATGACAGCCGTTGGTGGTGTTTAATTTTATTCTTCCTTCTTCAGCCCTCTAGAGTTAGCTTTCCTGCATGGGTTTGAAGCTGCAGTTCAAGGTGACAAAAACCTCCATCCTTTCTGGATGTGATGTCTTTTATTCCGCATCCTTTAATTTGGGCCACGCAGCACAAAAAAATGTACAAAGTTATCACCACTCTTCTGATCCCTTGACCTGCAGGAAGCCAGACTGGCTTCCTTGCGCTGACTGGTTGGGTGCTGCCCTTTAGCTGAGCGCAGGGAAGAAGGGATCTCTTTGTCAGAGGCTCCTCCTAACAGGCTGTGCTGCTCCCCTGCCAGGCCATTCCCTGTGGGTGGTGGAGGCTGGAAGCAATATGTTGGAAGTCACACTGTATCCCAACAGCTTGGGATTTGGAGCTGTCAAGCAGCGGCTCATTGTTAGTACAACTTCTTCCAGAATGCCAGGAAAAGAAAAGAGGACTTAAAACTTTTTACGACCTGCTGACACATGAGCCTGGTAGGAATCTGACTTTCTGTGAATCCAGAGGAATCATCAAGGGCTTTGGAGATCTGCTGCTGCTGCTGCTGCTAGTTATAGGGTTATTCTTCCCTACAGTTAGCAATGTGAGCCGGAGGGCTCCTCCAGTTTACATCTAGTTCTTCCAGCTGGCTTACATGGATGTACTTTGTGGTGTAGGTGCTGCCCTGTGCTGGGTCAGGACTTCAAATGGATGTATAGTATTTTTCTGTGGGCTTCTTGTTTCTTTGCCATGATTCAAGGACAGTTGAATTTCCATTTTAGAGAGTTTCTTACTTATACAAGCCCTGAAGTCACTATGTAGTCCCAGGTAGGCAGCTGGGCCACCCATGTCCTGCAAGTCTGGATGAGTTTGCAGTGTGAGGCTACAGGATGGACAAAATGGCACTCCTGACTGCTGCTACTTTTACCCCCTGTTTCTAGAGAAGTTAGCTCAGGGCTGCTCTGTGTGGCATTGGACGCTTCACTGGTGCAGGTGCTACAGTGGGTTTCAGTTTCAGGGCTCTTCTGCATTTCATGGTCACAGTGTCTGGCTCAGTGTTCTCAACTTTTCTTTTTCTTGAATCCTCACTTACAGACAGAACGCTTAAAACAATCCCAAATATAAGCACCAAAATAAAATTAACCTGAATCTAACTTAGGTTTATGGCCCTGCTCAAACCTTCTAAGGCTGTGGAGCCTGTTTTGGAAACTGCTGGTCTATGGTTTTACAATCAGTCAATAGCATGCAATCAATCATCACTGTGTACCATTTGCTTTAAATTCTCAGACCTTGCACAGATCTCCTGAATTTTTAGCATGCCCATGGATTTGCTAACTCTTTGATCTCTGTTTGGCTTGACCTGATCCCTCCAGCTGGAAGAGTCTGCAAGCAGCCTCCACCTCACAGAAGGGGCACTCCACCTGGGCAAATGCTCCTGGCATCTGCTGAAACAAGATTTGGAAGCATTAGCCTGCTCCATTAGTCTCCGGGTTAAAGGGTCATTGAAAGTCCCGAGGTAAACCAAAAACATTGTCTGGGGGCTTTTTCTTCCTTAGGAATCAGCTACCTTCAACACTTCCTCAGTGACTAAAGAAAACAGCTTGAAAAAGCCCTGATTTACCAAAGATAAGCAATTTGGCTCTGTAAATGGAAAGTTATGGCCTTCTTTAAAGGCTCTGTTTGAAGATATTTTTCCATGACTTCCCCTTGACTCCATTAGGTCTTCCTGGCTGCTCATGTTGGATGATTTTGTTTCAAAATCTGTTTAGAAGCTTAGGTTCTAACGAAGGACAATAATTACCCAACTAACAATGAATTTAACCAACCATTTAGTCGGAATGATTTACGGCTTTCAAAGGAGCTGACGCTAGTTTGCCTTTTGTCTTTCTACTTAATGCTTCTGTAATATTTTTCTCTGGACACAAAGACTTTCTGAATTGTTTTTTTGCCTTTTTTTTTTTCTTAAATAGAATGCTAAGCTCCTCCACCACCTAATTCTCTGCATACAAAAGAAGATTTAATATCCTCTAAATGACTATAAAGAACAAACCTACCAGATGGCAGAATTCATTGCTCAAAGGGGGATGCAGGCTGCTTTTCTTGGGGAAGCATTTCAATGTGGTTTTGAAAGAGAGAGTCACTAGATGGATTAATCCTTTCCTTAGTGGGATGCTCTGATATAACTCAGGGGAGGTGCAAGAAGAGGGAAATACAGTTCGTAGTCGAAAGGAGGAAACAGAGCTCTGTGAGAGCCTTTTTTGCTAATTTATTGAGTTACTTTGAGAAACATGTTAACTATGACCTATGAGGGTCTCTGCAGAAGTTTTGAGATGTAGCGGCTGGATCCTAGGCATAACTTTACAAACTTGAAGAAAGATTTAAGAAAGTTACTAGCATGCAAAGACTATTTCTCTAGATTTAAAACAAGGATGTTGCTGACTTATAATCAATGCTCTTCAGGAAGAAACTGTTCTGCTTCATTCTCTTTCTGTGTTTCCTATGTCAGAAGCCAACTTGCTAACAAGATATAATTGATTAAAAGGAGGACTTCTTTAAGAGCAAATGTTTTGCATCTCACTTATTTTCCAAGTATTTGGCTGAATAATTCATCTGACACATAACTAAATCATTTTTCTTCATAGATTATCTGAGAAGACATCACAATATTTACATACGGACCTATTGCTCAGACTTATTTGCTAAATAATTTATTGGAATAATCTGTGCTCTGTGTCTCATTTGTGGTCAGTTCCTTGGGAGATGTTGATATTCTGATGATGTGATATGTTTCTGTTCCCAAGTGGGTGAGTGTAACTTTCTGGAATTATTTTGTTATTATGAGTTTGAAATGTGTTTTCACACTGAAATCACACTTGGTGAGTATTCCTACCAGAAAATGTGTTCCCTAGGATAACTGTGGAAGGGAAACATGAAAAAGGAAGGAACACAGTCAAAGCAAATCCATAAAAAGATTCGGATGAACAGAAACGTGTTTGCAGAACACACAATTCTGTTGTGAAGCAATGTGATAAAGGAGGAGACCTCAGATTTACAAGGTACAAATCATTATATGCCAACCAGCTACATATCCTCTATGGACAACTTGGAAGACGAGCAGCTGCCAGTCCTGCTACCAAATATGACCCACAGTCACTTGTGTTCTTCTGGGGATATACATTACACAGCAAAGTGTCAAGCAAAGCAAAGTGTAAAGTTACATACCCAATGAAGAAAAACGATAAAAGATAAGAAGGGCATATTAATGGGATAGCAACAATCTCAGTATTAGGAATGAAGAAAATAGCGTATTTATACATCTCCAAACTAACAAAATAGCCTGTAGTAATAGCCACCACCTGATACCTTGAAAGCAAGAGAATAATTTCCATCATGATCTAGTGATCAGCTTTCACCCTGAATTTGGAGATCTGATCTCCTTATCTTTGCAAGTGCTACTGGGAGACCTGCTTGGTAACAAGAAAAGAATTCAGCCTAACAAGAGACCATTCATCCTGGTGCTGCGTCAGGCAAAGACAAGTGTTTATCTGGAACATTAATTCTCTGCAGACCTCTGCTTCAAATCATGTTTGCTGTATGCCAGAATGTATATTAAAATAGCCAGAGAGACACCCTCCTCTCACAGGAAGTCAACTGAACTATGTTTCTCCCCACCGTGAAAGAGTAGATTCAAATGGTAAACATGTCACAATGTGGTCACTTAGCTCAATGGGGAAAAACATCTTTTGAGGATTTAATCCCAGCTATTGATTGGGAAAACAGGTTGCAGTTTTCCCTCTCTCTAGTATTTACATCTTTCTCTAAATTTTGAAGGACACCTTTGGACCAACTAGAACAGACACTGACTTTTTTAGAGCTTTGGCCACATCTATACAGGGATGGTATTTTTCTGCATATATATATATATATACACACACATTGTATACACTATATCAAACTCCTGTCAACCTTCCTTGTTATGATAGTCTAAGATGCTTCTTTTGACAATACCTAGGCATACACTGTTTGCTCAGTACTTGGGAGATGTCTTGAGGTCCAGCAGTCCCTTGCTCTATTCTGTGCTTTACAGATTTCCTGGCAGTACATTGTGGGATGCCTTTCTGAAACTGCAGGAATACTGGTCTAGGGGGTAAGTGTATTAAACTGCCAGACTCCTGTGATTCACATCCTTTCCTGCCATCCATTAATGTTCCTGGCACCATTTTCAAATTACTATTGGGCAGCAGATGGAGGACATGCTGCTAAGTGCTATGATTATGAAATTCATTAATATGGATGGGATTATGCACATGCCTTTGTAGTTGGGCAAGCAGAAGAATTTGCATCTGGGGTTTCCTAAGACATTGGATACAGAGGTGATACAGCTGTAGGAAATGATGCTGTAGGAAGATGAGATCAAATTTTGTGGCATGTGAAGCGGTTTTACTTGATTAAATTTTTGTTTCAGGACTCACATAGGCGGCAATGAGTGGTGGGATGCAGGTAGTGGTGCAGAACTGGAGAGCTGCTGCCAGTGGCAAAGCTTTTGGATGACAAAGACCAATTAGAGATGTGAGCAGAGCCCAGAGCTACAAGAGAAGAGCATAGCCATGAATGTTCCCATCCAAGTGGACAACCATGCCACCACTACCTCTGTCATCTTCCTGCTGATCAGGAGCTCACCAGCTGGGCTTGAGAAACCAGCTACAGCAAATGTTGCCAGAGGGATTTGAAATGGGGAGGTTTCTGCTCCATCATATCATAAGCCTGGATATGTGTAGGAGTTGGAGCTCGCTTTAGAGGGCTGTAAATGATGGACACACATATCTAGTCTTTCCCAGCAGGAGAAGGTGTTTTCCATGGGTTTGCAGAGACTGGCTGATCACTATACAATATTCACTGTCAGTAATGTGAAGTGGAAAGGTCTGTGAAAGGTTTGCGATGCTGTGTTATTGCAAAACTCAGGTGCTGGAATGGAGAGGAACTATTTTCTCCTAGAGGGTATATGGTTCCTCTTCTTGTTCTGGGCATCTGGATTCAGTGCATGCTCTGTTTCCCTGGCCAAGGAAGCTCTTGGTTGTTTCAGTGTGAAGGAAGAATTATTTAGCTTTGAGTGGAGTGGTTGCAGATATAGCTGGCATGTACTTCAGGAAGAAGGATAGGAGGGAGGTGGCACTTCTTGACAAGGGTGAGTGTTTCTCATCATGATGTGCCTTATGTGATAAGTGCCTGCAGTTTTTTTGCACATCCATAAGAAGGGAGACATCCTGAAGGAAATATTGGAGCAGGAATGTGAGTGGGAGCAGGAGGCAGAATTTTAATATTTTAGGCAGATGGAGGAAGCATCTCTGCAAAATGACCAAAATAGTCATGACCACAACATAATGGATGTTTGGTGTGCTGAGGACAGAGAGTGATTTTTGGCCTGCGAATGCATTGTAACCAAGGAAATGTCTTCCTATTTGATGTATTGATGGTGTGTGGGCATGATCTGTCATTTAGGGGTTGAGCTGGATCTACATGACCTTTTCCAGTCAAATGCACCAAAATGAATTTGAGTGAGGAAAGTAATACATGCCATGTTGAATAAAAAACCAGACTGCAGTGAGGAATATATATAAATACTAAAAGCTGTGAAAGAGATGTGTGGTTGGACCGAGGATGTTTAGGACCACAGAAAGGTGCCAATGTGGGGCTGGCACTAATTAAAGCCCCAGGATGGTATGTGCCCTGGGTTGCATGGGGTTCTCTGTGCCAAATCCAGTCTCTCCCTATGTCTGCCTCTGCGCTGCCCATACAGTCCCCCCTTCCGAGGTGCCCTGTTCTTTGGGAGCACCTCAGGCCGTGCCAGCTCCCTGCTCTCTCTGCAGCCCCTCTGCTGGATGCATTCAGTTGGCCCTGGCGCATATTCTCTTGCACATTTTTTCCCATTCAGGTATCTGTCAGCCTCCCTGTGCATGATAATGCTCCTCTTCACACAGGTTGTGCGCCACAAGTGCTAAGGGAAATTATAAAACCTATAAGTGCTTATTGTCCATTCCCAGTTTCCATGGCAACCATGATAAAATGTTTCTTTTCCCACATTTCAGGAATGCCATTCATCTCCTTTCTTCCCACTCTTCAGTTGCCTTCAGGAGGATCCTTACCTGGCTGCCTCCCCAGGGACAGACCCTACGGCAAAGGCTCAGTGCCAGGGCAGATGTTAGAGTGAATGGGGCAGTGCTGGGGAGTTGGAGGACATCACCTCAGTACAAACTCCCCCGACCCGCGCAGGTCTTGTCTGAAGATGCAGTGGTCACACCAGGACCACACCAGGAGCCATGTCCGCCAGGCTGGCTCTCCTCACTCCTGCAGGAGCGGAAGGGGAGAGCCAGCTCTCTCAGTTTCCCAGCAGTCTTCCTAAGCATTTCATAGCAGGCTAAAATCTGCATGCACCTTGGCCAGCCTCAGTAGCTTGGTTGCAGGAGCTCACTGCTGATCGCTCACTTTCTTAATCAGCTGAGTGAAGTAATGAGCTAGAGAACCCGTTCTAGAGAGTTTTTCTGCCCGGGGTGTATTACTATTATACACATACTGGGTTTGCAGTGTGCTTAGTTATTTAACCAATGTGTTGCTGGCGCGTTGAACCCTGCATTGTGTGAGCTGCTGCAGGTGTACAGGGCTGAGCAAACTGTGACTAGCGTGGGAATGGGATGTGAGAGCAGCGAGTCTGGCAAACAGCTGCAGGGTGGACGTGGTAGGCAGCAAACCTATAAGTCTTGGATAACTTCATTTTGAGTGTGATGCATGTGCAGAGGGAAAGAGGGTTGAATGCTAAGCAAATAAAGAGCCAGTACCTTGAGAACATACAAATATATATTACATAATTTACATGTAGTTATACAGATCTGCTACTGGAGGCTGTCTCTGCACCATGTTCAGCGGAGCTCTTCTCAAGGAATTTGAGTGGATTGCTCAAATCTGCTAGGTATTTGCCCATTACTGGGCTGCCTTTGCTAATGTCCACCTTGGAAAACTCTGGGGCACTTCTGGAGTAACAAAAAGATGCTGATGATTACTTTTTTCTTGGTCCTCATTGGCAACAGGGTGGTTCTGGGGAAATGGTCTATCCCACCACTGTCCTATCGATCAGCGTAATCTGTAGAGCACACCTGCAATATCAGGGATGTTATCTGCAGAACTCTAGTCTAGCTCCTGATAAGATGAACAAAGAGTGGGATCACTGTCTCCCTGCAAACACTTCTGCCAGAGCGGTCTTGCCTTCCCGCAGCACCGTTCCAGCTCCAGGAGGGCCACCCCTTTCCTGGCGGTGCTTCTCCAGATGGAGACCAAAGGTGCAGCTCTGGCACTGCAGCCTCGACAGGCCCCCACAAGGTCTGTGGAAGAGCTGTGAGGCACTGCTAAATGAACACGCTCCTCTCAAGCACTGGGAAATGATAGCACCAGAGAGCTGGCATCTAGTCAAGATGTCACTGGAGCCGTGGTGGGCACGCAGAGGTACTGAGGTCAGTCCCAGGAGCAGTATCACTTGGTTAATGTTTGGAAGCCTACCAGAATGACAATGTTGGTACCAGAGCTGGCTGAACACCAGGAGTTCTTCCTCACCAAAAATAACTTATTTCTTACCTTTTTTTCTCCCCCCCAGAGTTTCACCAAATTGGGGCCAAAGATCCATAACTTCAAGGTTTCTTAGCCCAGGAAAAGACTTTACAAATACATCTCTCTAACCCCACAGTTTGCAGCACCCCCAGCCTGGGGATGTTAGGGATCCAGAGGACGGCACCAAAGAGCCTGGCCTCAGATTTGGTTGGCTGAACCTAATGTGTCCTACATGAGGCATTCAAGACCTGAAGAAAGCAGCTGTTGGACTGAAACTTTGCTGAAAAGTTTCCAGCCAGCCACAGTCAGAAATGAGCCTTCATGAACCCTAGACACCAAATGGCCTCACTGGGCAGTCAACCAGCACCTACTCGTGGAGGTTTCTTATGGGTCTATCAGCATGAGCAAATGACAGTCCCCAGGTGTGAGCCATCATCCACACTTTAATCATTGTCTTGCTCCCTGGCCCGGCGCTGGCTGGTGCCAGCCGGTGCCCTGGCATGGCATGGAGGGCAGCATGCACTGAGGACTGTTCCCAAATGAGCTGCGGGGGCCAGGCTGCACCAGCTTCAGCACTGTCCTCCCCACACAGTCCTCCATCCGTGCCACACTTTTTCCGTACTCCCATTGTCATAGTAATAAGAAATCACCCTGCTCAACGGTAACACTATTTCAGATGCTTGGAACTGGGAAAAAAAAAATATATATATAATACTAGTAATATTGTACTAGGGCCACAGGGCAGCACATGGGGACAAGATGAGACCCAGAATCAGATGTGTTATGGACTGAAAGTGGCTAATCTGTTCCAGTTGGCTTCAGGGCTAGAGAATGCTCCCTGACCTGATTTTATTTATTATTTCAGACCTAGACTAGCCAGCAAAATTGGTATGGAATTGAGCAGCATGAGCACATCTAGCACTTTTAGTGCAAACTAATTCAGTTCCTCTAGTGTAACATCTCCTTAATGAAGGTTTTGTGGAAGCACCTGGAGGTACAGATGTGTTGTTTTGCCTGCATAATAGGTTCATAAGAATCCTCAGAATGAAGTGTGCTACACTAGAGTTTCTTCAAATTTCCAAGGTGACCGAAATCCTCATATTTTGCTGCCCAGCTCTCTGTACATATTGATTTTTATTTCAGTGGTGATGTTACAGACTGCCCATAATTTGCCAAATTCCTTACACTCATTATGGACAGTTTCTACATGGACTTATCCCCTAGATGGTCACTGTACAGAATGGGGAGTGGGGGTGGCCCAGGGTTGGAGGATATTAAGTAACATTGTCTTGGATTTTCACTCCTCTAGTTTACAAGCAGTTCTTTGGAAATCAGCCTTGGATTCCTAGGTCTGTTGAAAGAAAGGTATTTGAAGAAGGACTTGAAGAAGAGGGCTAAAGAAGGAATTGGCTGCACAGCTAATTCCACATCATAGCCATGAGCATCTCATTTATCTTCTAGCCATTCCTGTTGCAGCTCAATAGACCTGTTGTAATGAAGCATTGAGAGGTGAAAGAGGGGGTTAATGTACTAGCCTGTTACTGCTGGAGATATCATTTCCAATTTGATGGAGGTCACACAGGAAAATAAGTGGCGTTGTTTCAGCTGATTCTTCAGGGCATATCTGGTGGCTAATTTTCCTGAAATCTCCTGGGTTTGCATTAGTTAAGAATTTGCATAAGTGTCTTTGAGAGAGGAGACTGTGTTTACACCCTCCTGGTTTTATTTAACATTCTCTTCTGGTGTGATGCATTTTCCTCCTTTCAGATAAAGCAAAGTAATAGCTACCCAGAGGCCTGTAAAGTATACAAATGGGGCTGAGATGGAAAGGTCAGCCTACAAATACATTGGACCATGCCAAAGACCAAGGTGAACAGATTAAGCTATATAAATATTTAAAGAGCTGTAATTAGGACTAACATGGCTTCACTCCCAAGGTTCATTATTATACATGCACGTGTCAGAAAAGTAACTAATCATGACCTTTTCGCACTTGCTTTTCCTTACATTTTTGACAGAGCGTTTTTCACGCCTTAAGATGTTCCTGGCTGGTGCTGGCCTCCTGGGAGAAGACAGGAGATTTGTCACGGATTTCTGTGAGGCCAGGAAAAATCCCAGAGTTTTCAGAAGCAAGTAAGGAGGAGATGTTGGCTTTCACCCCAGTGTCACCCTGTGCTGCTGGGGGCTGGGGCAAGGAGGCAGAGGTTTCCCAGCACAGTGGAAGCTCCTGACCAAAGCTCAGCAGGACTTGAGGAGCCCTTGCTAAGGACACCAAATGTCTTGGTGTCACAGACACACAAGTACCCTCCTCCTGGCAGGACAACTCCAGCTTATCCTTGACCTCAAGACCATGTATTTGCAACTCCTAGACTCAGCTGTCACAGCTCTCCTGGAGGCATGCAATCTCACAAGCTAAAAACGCTCTAGTTGGTACAAAGCACAATATCTTTGCTTAGCAACACATGTTTCCATAACACCTCATGCCACAAGGCTCGCTGTTGCCTCATCACTCATCAGCCAAGCCTGATGCAAGGTGTCCATCATTGGACGGAGGTAATGGGTGGCATGGCCTTCCCCCCACTGCTGTGTCCTGCAGCAGCAGCCACCTTCCTGTGACACAAGAACCAGTGGGACAGCCCAGGGGCTGGGCCACCATGGCAGCTGTCCTGGGTTTTATGCTCCTTGTAGTGCAGCAGTAGCTCACCACCTTGGTGCCACCACCTCCAGGCAGGGAGAGCACAGGGAGGCAGTCACTGAAGGAGGGTTGCTTTCTCCTTTGGAAGAGTTTTGAGCTGTCTTCCTTGGAAAAAGCAGCTGAACGAGGGTCATAGGCTTTTTACAGATTGCCCATGGACAGACCCTGCCATTGGGTGGGGAACAGACCCACAGCTGCTCTCTGCAGCATCCCAGAGGGGATGGTGTCAGTGGGCACCAGCCCCCGCAGGGCTGCTGATGGGCATCAAGGCTCAAGGCATGCACCCATACATTTTTAGACCTCTTGCTTTTCCAAATGTAGCTTTTTAAGTCTGTACCTGTGCCCCTTCCCACCACACTCAAGGCTTGAGAGGAAGAACCAGAATTACCAGGTCTACAGCACAACAGGCTTGCTTATTTTAAACCAAACATGGAGGTGTTGGACAACATCACCCGGACCAAAGTGAAACTTTTCATGGCTGTGAACCAGTTTTGATGACATTTCCATTGAGAAAGACTTACTGGTCATCTGACCAAAATCAAACAAAGAAAGAGAGGCAGATAAAGGGAAGACGTGTCCCTGGAGAGCCTGAAAGCTTGCAAGCACACCTGTACTGCACCAGCCAGCAGTCGCCAACCAGACACACATCTCTGAAAGTGCCCACGGAACAAGAAAATTCACATATGTGCATGTGATGGGGGGAGGGCAGAGAAAAAAGAAAAAAGAAAGAGAAAAAGCTTGTTTGCTGCCCTGCTCTTCCCTGTGGCTAAATTAATTGGGTCTTTCTCCTGCTGTCTGTACGCCGGCAGTACTCCCACAGCACTGACTCTAATAGGAGTGCAGATTGCAGGATCAGGCCCATGGTGTCTTGGAAAAGATGAATAATAATCACTATGTGGAGAAATACTGCAGTTTGCAACTCAAAGAACACTTTAAATCTGCTTAGCAATTTGTAACGCCCACAGTAGCACACTGTGTAAAGCTGCAGTTAAGAGACAAATCACTTCTCCATTAACCATGGCTCCAGGATGGGCCTTATGGCAGCGCACATGGGGAGCGAGGAGCGATGGAGGGGAGGGGGACACTGCACACGGGGTGGTGCAAGGAGCTGAGAGGACTGATTTTCACAGCAGCAGCTGTGCTACCCCTTTGCGGTTATTTTCTGGGTTCACAGCAATTAATCCCCATATGGCCTGACTCCAGCGTCCATCCACCTGCGGACAGTTGTGCCACCTCTGAGATCAAACCATCTCTCAGTACTGATGACCTTCCTTCAACAGTGTGCATGGGAAAAGCAAATTATGTGAAGTTTTCCAAATTACGGTATTTCTCCTAAGTGCAAATCTCAGTGTCATCTGATGAAGCCTTTCCTGGCCAGCCTGTCAATGTTCCCTCGGGCTCCCTTCCAGTGTGCTACCAGCAGTACCAACCTCACCTATACCTGAAACATCCCTCTGCCATGCCAAAGTGCAACAGCGGGGCTATAAAAATTCATTTCAAGGGCTGCCTACTTTGTTATTTAAGTCTTTGACATTCTGCTGATCTTGAGGCAGAAAACACCTCCAGATGCAATATGCCCTTGGTTGACTTGAGGCTGTTTCACCCTAGCAGGAGGCACTGAGCTGCTCGGGGCAGGAGTAAGCGGCAGGTCCCAGTTTCAGCCATCACAAACTGGTGTAACCAAACAGCGTTTGATCTGCACCCGCTGCCAACCTCACCTGCACCACATGGAGAGCAGGCAGCCTGGGCAAGCATTGGGAGTCCTTGGGGAGGGCACTGGGAGTCCACAGTGGGGAGCGAGGAGTGCTGTTGTCGGAGCTCATCCTCCTGGTTGGGAGGGCTGGTTCTGGGGAGCCTTGCAATGGGTCGCAAGTGAGAAAAGTCTCAGGAAAGAGAGCCAGAATTGAAGAGGTCACACTGAAATAAGCCAAGAGAAGCCAAAGGGAGACTGACTCCAACGTTCAGCCTCCAAAGCAGGTAAAGGCAGTATGTCATGGCAAAACAATCCTGATCTGTGGGACTGAAACCTGAACCTATTCTCCCCAAATGGCCAGCTGGCATCTCAGGGGTCCTCTCAGATTTGGGGGGGAAGGCAGCAGTAAGGGGAGATCTTCCCTTCTAGCCTACAGGGAGGGAGCAAAGCTGCTAATTCTGGAGCCAGCAAACCATGAAGCTGGACACCTATCCCTGCCACAGTGGTGATGAAGGGTGGATTTAACCCACCCTTGCCAGCTCTGACCCGCTTGTCCCCAAACTGCCCCATGCACCAGGTGCAACGAGCCTCCACCACCCTCCAGTTATAATTCAATGGGTACCAGATGATGGCAAAAACATCGGCAAAGACACTACCTGAACCACAGCCATCAGTGGCAGGAGGCCATTCATGACAAATTCTTCACCAAAGGCTTGGCCAGGGTGACCTGTCTCTGAAGTGCCACCAGAGCAGAGTGGGCTGCTGAGCACAGCTTTCTACCGAGAAGAGGAAAGACCTCAGACACATTGGATACAGAAGTGTGGTTTGAAATGGAGGGAGAGGGAGGATGGTGAACTATCTTGAAGCATCTACATGAACTGTATGATGACATTTAATCCTGACAAGGCTGGTGAAGAGATCAGGCAGACTGGGGAATTAGACAAAAGGGCCAGGGTCTCAGTGCAAGCTTTTATCTCATTTCCTAGGGAAGGTGTGTGGAGACCTTGAATGAGAAGAGAGGGTAGCAAGATAAACAGAGCAGGCTGCTGAATTCCCTCGAGATTTTGAAACAATGATCAAAGGAAAATGCAAAAGAGGAACGTGCCCTCAGAAAGAGGAAAAAGATTCACAGCTCAGCAGTGGGGATCAGGTATTAGAGGAGGTTATTTCAGCTCGTCCAGGGAATCCAGCCTGTCCACACTGGGGAAGCACACACTCATGCTGCAGGGAGAGCACGGGCAGGACTGAGCAGAAAGGACAAATTTCCTTCTGCCTAGATTATGGGAAATGACACAGGTCCTAAGTGTCAGATCTGTGATGGCACGGAAGGATGTGTGAAAAATATTATATTATATGCAAAGAAAAAAAGGAAAAGTTTAAAATGTAAAGAAAAAAAAATCATGGCAAGGGTGGTTAAATTCTGGAACAGGTCACCTACAGACGTTGTGCAATTTCCATCCTTAGAGATTTTCAAAGTTCGACTGGGAAAGGCCCTGGGTAACCTGATTTATTCTTGAAGGTGGTCTAGCTTTGAAAGGAAGGTTGGACCAACTGATCTCTGGCAGTTCTTTCCAACGTAAATTGCTCCATGATTCTGTAACTCTACGATCTGAAATGATTTCAGGGTAGTATTTTAAAGTTTTAAGATGTTTGCCTGCTATACTGGAAACCTAACCACTGCAATACTTGGACTTAGAGAGCTGGAAGCAAGCTTTCAAGAAAATGCAGGCTATCTTCCAGCTCAGCAAAACCTAAGCTGTTCCTAGAATTACTCTGACAACCAAAGTGAAACTTCCTCAGTTTGCTTGCAGACTGGGGTAGATTACATGCCTATGCTCCTGTTGTGAATGTGAGGAATTTTACCAGCCAGCATTTCTACTGGGTAATGCATCTCCACTTCCAAAGGAGCAAAAAAGCATCTCCATTTCTTCCAAGCAGTCAGATGTTTTTACTTCACATCCCATCTTAAGATGAGTTTTAGTGCTGGGTTTGGGTGCTGATGGAGAAGCAGGAACATTTTGTACGCTTTGCAGACTTTATCCTGCCAGCCTCAGGAGACAGTGTTTGGCCATAATGTGTTTCCATTAGCCTGCTGGAAGAGTAAGCCCCAGGTCACAAACCCTGTAGCCCTGACTCAGAGCAGGAACTAGAGAAATAAAAATTAAAATAAACTTGAAAAATGAAAGTAAAAAAAAAAAAATCCCACAACACAGGCTAGTCCTCAGTAACACCAACAGCAGCATTTGATTTCAAGCTGGTCATGCCTTGCATAGCCAGCCATGGCCAGGATGCCTTACCTTGCAGCTATCAATCACCCAGGACTGAATACACCAACCAGGTCACATTTGATCATTATTTCTTCAGTAGTACCTTGAGGCTTCACTATAGGACAAGCACCCTACAGAGCCACATATTATGTGCACAAAATATACCCCTTCTCTTCCATCATCATAGAGAAATTTACAGTTTGTTTTCTCCCTTGACCCACATTTTTGCAGCACATGCTTTTAGATGAAGGAAAGAAAATGAGAAGCAGCTGTTTGATGGCCACTGAAGGGCCTAGGATGGCAGCAGCAGCCAGAGCTCAGAAGGATTAATAGGTAGTGTGCACATGAGGAGGTCAGAGGTGGCAAATAAATGCAGTTTATCAGAGAGTTATAGAAATAAAGGAATGAATCACATTGCTCTCATCACCATAGATGAGGTATAAATAGAGTTAATCAGCACTGAATGAAAGCATATTAACTCAAGGAGAATTATTCAGGCACTGCAGGTGTTTTCCCAATCCCTGTCCATGGAAGTAATGAGTGAGAGCAGTAATTGGTGTCCAGCCCATCTCTAGCCAGCAGCTATTGCCCCTTCTGGGCAGAATTAATCTTCCAAATTGCTATGCTGCTTTACAACACGTATTTCAACATAATGATCTTTTACTTCTTATTATTTTTGGTAGCTAGTGAGTTATCGAGATTGATAGCATCCTTTGCAAGAGAAATAAAGAACCTGAGGGGAACTGATAATTCATTGAACTTTTGAACTGCCTCCAAGTCACTTCTCTGGGACTTGAAAATTATAATGTATTATTTATCCAGCCCTGGCTGTGCCTCTCACAGTGTGGTAGGAAGCTTCAGAAGAGTAATAACAACACGGGCCCTGTATGCTTTCCCTGAACACTCGCTGGAGAGAGACTGCTACTAATTTGCCTTTCAATAAGGGCTGTATTTTTCTTTTATAGCCACTTTTTAAAACAGCAATTTCTATGTGTCAGATTACCAATGTAGCCTCGAGAGTTTCCTTCACTCTGGTCAGCTGAGCTGCTGCCTCCCTGCTGTGGCACAGGCGCTGTTTTGTAGCCCTGGCAAGGATGTCACAGGTCCTGATGACTTCCCTGCTCTCTGGGATAACACAACATCTCCCACAGACTTCAGCAACACAAGGACTGATCCCCAAATAAGTGGATGTAGCTCCCCTGGGCCCAGATCTCCCCCTGCAAGGTGCTGAGCTCTGTAGCCCAGATTCAGAAAAGTGCTTAAGCATGCATAAGCATGTGCTCCTTCCTCACAAACTTAGAGCTCAAAGGAACATCCCCAGACAAGTCCAAACCCTATTTAGTTGCCTGCGAAGTGAAAAGGTGACCACTTCAGTGGGTGCTGAGAAAGCAGCTTTCATCTGTATCAGCAATGCAGTTTTTTCATGCTCACGTCCTTATCCTCCCTTCACCATGCCAAGCAGGGGAAAGATGCTGGCTGAAGGGCTGCTAATGGGGCCATCCCCAGCCCACTGGCCCCTGCGCTGGGAGCGGGGCCATGGCAGTGGGGCAGAGACTGCACCGCTTTGTGATGGCAAAGCCCCATTTCTCCCCAGATCTGAAGCAGTGCAGCAGCAGAAGGAAGATGGCCGAGCACAAGAGGCATCTACCTTTGCCACTCACATCAGGTTTAGCCTTTGCCAGCGAAGGATACGTACTAAATTTATTCCATGGGTCTTCATAGGGATGTCACCGAGCCCCCCCGCAGCTTTTATCTCCTGCTTAAAGCACCAAATGATGCAGAAATATGCCATTAACCCTTTGGGGGCCCAACCGCAGCTGTGCAAGTCGTGCATGTCGCGATGTGCGTGGGGCCGGCGGGGTGCGAGGTGTCCCTGGTCCCTCCCGCGGAGCGCCCCCACCCGCATCCTCCCCGCCGGAACCGCCAACGCGGCTCCGCGGGCCGCGGTGCAAGCAGCCGCCGCCTTTCCTGTTCTCCTGGCTCCCTCTCGTGGGCCTCCCCAAAAAGCACAGCTCGGGCGGCCCCGCAGCTCCGGTCCCGGGGACCCCCGCCCCGGGGAGCCCGGCAGCCCGCCCCGTCCCCCGGACGTCCTTCAGCACAGCGAGCTCCGGAGGGGGGTAGGAAATGAAACTGCAGTTCGGGCTGCGGTACCCGGCCAGGTGCATCGTTCTGGTTACAGGGTAAAATACCGTAATTTGAGTTTTCCAGGGTGTGTTTGGCTTCACGGCTATGCTCACACCACCAGCTGTGGGGAGCTGCTCCTTTAATGCTCTTACTTTCCTGCCTTACCATCAGTTTTAGGGGCAGATGTCCTTTCTCCCAAGCAAAAAGACCATCCACAGTTGTTACTCCTCTGCCCTTTCCTGCACTCCCTCAAGCTGAAGTCTGCAGTAGCTGTGTCCCTGGCAGTGTCGCTGTATTTCCTTCCCCAGCTGCTTCCTGCTGTCCCATGGGGCTGGGCCTGCCTGTCTCTGTAGTATCCTCCACCTACCCCACAACCCAGCAAAAACCTTCACCTACGTCTTCAGCTTACAGCGCTTTCAGAGAGCTGTCACCTTCCTTCTCATCCCCTGCCTGTCTGCCAGCTCCTCTGCCCCTTCTTGACCCACTTCACCCCATCTCTCACCTCCTTGTTCAGTAGCCATGGCCCTGTGCCTGCTTGGCAGCCCCGTCACCCCTCTTCCTTCTCTCTCAGCACCTTCTATGCTGTTGTCTGCCAGGACAGTGTCAGCACTGCTGTCTGCTTCTGTCTCCTGACCCCTCCCTTTCATCCCTGTGACCCCAAATCACCTGAAAATGTGCTTATCCTCCTTCCCTCCTTCCTTTTATTCTCTCCTCTCTTACGTTTCCATGTTTCAGTCCCAGCTGTATCCCTTATTCCAGCCGTAACTCATCTGAGATGCAAACAAAGACTGACAAGCCACGCAACGGAAAGCTGCACCAGGGGCACGGAGCTGACGTGAAGCTCCAAACGTGCCCGCAGCTGCGGGACTATGAATTAGGGTCTGCTGCTCTGCTGCATGCACCAAGGTAGGTAACTGAGCCTTCCCGTGCCTTTCTTTCCCTCTTTCATCTGTCCTCTGTTTTTCAAGCCTAAGCTGATGAGTGCAGGACAATTTCTTATTCTCTTGTGGCAAGGTGTCAGATTCAAAGAGGTTCTATTTTCTGTGCGAATCTAAAGCCTGATAACAACACAAATAATAACAGCAGCATGTAGAGCTTGTAAAAATAAACCTTTGGCAAATGGATATCTTATAAGTGAAGTGATATTTGCTAGACTTTTACACATTAAACACTCGTGAGCCTGCAGCTGCCTCTAGGACAATTTATT
Organism: Syrrhaptes paradoxus; assembly: GCA_013400615.1. Lineage (NCBI taxonomy): Eukaryota > Metazoa > Chordata > Aves > Pterocliformes > Pteroclidae > Syrrhaptes > Syrrhaptes paradoxus. The sequence goes on along the minus strand of VZTO01010482.1, from coordinate 31,021 downwards.
TCAATTCCACCTAATTTTCCACTTGTGAGATACTCCATAAGACTTAGTGACAGTATGTGAAAAAGGAGCTACAGAGCATTTTGCTGTAGAACAGCCACTGAGCCATCTGATATGCTTGATGTGCTTTATTCAGAAATATAAATCACTGAGTACTGAAAATTTATGGAGAACGATACCATTTGGTGGTGCTTCTGCCTTGTCCTTCTCACCAGGTAGGTTTCTTTGTGCTCCCTTAACAGGGAGAAGCACGCACTGCCGCAGCTGGGTCTTCCAAGCCCCAGATCCATCCAAAAGCCTCTTTGCCTCACAGTACAAAGGGTGTAAGTGAAGTGGAAAACATACTTTCTCTGCAAGAATCACTGTTTACATGTCACTTGCTCAGAAAATTTATCAAGGACTGCGTGCCTTAGAAATGTCTGAAGTCTTTGGAAAACAAAGCAAGACTGTTTCCAAATGGTATTGTTCAGACTGGTGGGTTTCCCCATCACGATGGAATTCGGATATTAGATAGCAAGATAGTTCACAGCTGACAGAGGAAACAGATTTGCTTTGACTGGTTCTGTGTCTTTTCAGTCTGATCATCCAGATCTCAGCAACATCAACTGCACATGACCTGTGATGGAGGTAGAAATGCCTTTGTGTTGACCTCACTCATTAACCATTGAAAAGATGCCGCAAGAACCCCCAGCCCGGTTCTGCTCCAGCACGCCAGGCATTCAGCGAAAGGCAGGATTTCCTCTGGGGATTGCTCCCAGTGGAGAAACAAAGTCCTCATGCAGAAAATATCAGCAGACAAACATCGGCAGCTCAGCAGGAGAGCTTGCAAAGTTGCTGCCCACCCCCAGCTCAGCATACCTGGGGACATCTGGTCCCTTCCGAGTCCAGGTGCCCTCGGCTTTGCACTTTCTGGTCTGCCTGTGCTAGAGACTACAGAAAAATCCTGCACAAGGTGGTGGAGAGATGCCTAGCCCTAGTCCAAATTTCGAAGCCCATGTAAGAGATCTCAGGGGCTTTATGTGCCTTTATAGTCTTGTGCATCCTGTGGGATCAGACAAAAACTGAGACAAAATTTTATAAAAATACAGGGTAGAGTGCTGGATGTCCACCCACTGGACCTTGTGATGTCCTCCCACAGCATAAGCCAGTACTTGCATACAAAGATACATATGCATGAGGAAGGGAAAGCCAATGTGGTTATTCCCACTGCATACATTATTTAGTGAGATGGTATTGCCAGCATCTGAAAGAACTGGCCTGCAGCAAAGTAGAGAGCAAGCCAGAAGACCTGAGCTGGGCTGTGGAAGGAGCAGCTATCCCGTTGCGTTAAGACTTTCCTGAAAATGAGCAGAAGCCTGGGGGGGCAAGAGAGCCCATAGACTTCAGGAGAGGAGAAAGAGGAAAGGATGACAGAAATGATCTGAGCCACATGCCCAGAGCAAGAGGCGGATGAGCTAGCTGGGCCTGAGCAAGCAGGGTCTGTGCGGGACAGAACACGGGCAAGAAGCATCTTCCCGGCTCACCATCACTCCGATGAGGATGACAGGTTTCATTTCTGCAGCCCCCAGGCACGCAGCCACCCTGTGAGGCCAACCTCAGCGGCAAGAGCTGCCCGTGCCCCCAGGGGCTCAGTGTGACGTGGGCAGAGAGCAGCCAGCCGCAGCAGAAGTCAGAGGGCACAGGAGGAAGGCCAGGCAGTTATTTAAAGCATGTACAGCACTGTGAGTCAGCAGGAAGACGGCTTGCAATCTTTGGAAGTTAAAGCAATATGAATATCTATCTGCTGCAGGTGTCTTCCTTCAGTCTTTCTTTGTTTTGCCTGTTCCCACAACTCCACCTTTTCCTTCTCCTACTTCCCTCTCTTCCAGCAGTCCTCTCTGTGTCCTGTTCCTCTGTTTCTTGTCTTCTTGTTCTTAGACTTTCTTCTGCCTTCTTTCATCTTGAACCCCATGCTCCCTCTCAACAGAAAGCTGCCATCTTTTAGCAGGACACCTCACCCCAGAGTTGGCCTCCTGCTCTGTCAGATGAAAAGAGACAAGATGCAAGATGCCGAGCTGAAGGCAGGATAGGATACCTACACCTTTCCAACCACCCCAATGAACAACCAAAACCTGAAGAAGTGCAGGACGTAAGAGAGGTGTACAGAAAGAGTGAGTCATTTTTTTTTTTTTTTTGCTCACTTGGTGCTAGCCCTTTTCTCCACCAGATCATTCCAAAGCCACCACCAGCAACACCAGTGCAGAGCTGACCTCCGGCAGCACAGCACCAGCCACTGCCAGGAGAGTGAAACCTCCTTCCTCTTTAAGTAGAGATGAGATGCCTGTCATTTTTCTTGAGATGGGAAAGAGGAGCCTGTTCCGGCTGTCACTGCCATCAGCAGGGGGCTTGATTTCAGAGCTGGCCATGCTGGGGGGAACCGGGCTACTAGCTTAAAGCATCAGCAAATGCACTGAGGCACTATGTGTTGCAAGGTCAGCAGCCAGCAAACCCCTTTCCTTGTCCCCACTCCTGCTGCTGACCAGCCCCGACTGCAGAGCCCCATGCAGCGTGTGGGGAAGGCATGTGACATTTGTTTGCTGATGTTTGCCAGAGAGAGTAGCCGCTCATGTCACTTCTGTCTTCATCCTGGCAGCCTGTAATCCACTTTCCAACTCTTTTTATTGGAGAGATAAATGCTGGTCAGTGGCTTGGCCGCTATGTGCATTTCAAGTTGGGAACATGCTGCTAACTGAACCAGCACGTGCTCTCCAGCTGCTCTCCCCATCTCCTTTGTCTTCAGCAAGAATTACTTCTTGCCCAGGAGCAGCAGTGAGAGGCTGGGTGTTGGTCTGGTTGGAGAAAGGCCATGGCCAGAGCTGGGCTCTGCCTTTTGATTCCTTTGCTGTTGGATCCATTTTTATTTCAGAGGATCAGATACTCTCTTGATGTATAATAGAAATGAGTGAAAACATAGCACTTACCGCAGGATCAGCCTCTCTGAATTCAGATGTTTGATCAGCAGATAAAGGGGCAGAAAGCACAGGAAGGAAGGGAGATCGCAGGACCATAAGTGTCTTGAGGAAGCCCTGGAATCTTTGTGCTGTTTCCGTCGGTGTAGGAAGTCTGGAGTTTTTGATTCTGCACATCAAAGTCAAAGGTGAAGGAAAGTAAATGGAGTTTATTCACTTCTCATTTGGGTGGCAAGAATTCACTCATTCCTCACCAGGTGCCTCAAGCCCCAAGCAGGGATCATTACTTACTTTTATTCACCACTGTAGCACTGGCCCTGTTTCAAAGGCAGGATTTTTTTTTTCTATTTATTTTTCATCTCAATGTTACACAAAGTGGCCACATAAAGTCCTCTCTAGCCTCTGCCCAGGAGAGGGAAGGAGCAGGCACTTAGGAAAGACATAAGCACATGCTCTCCTCACCCAGCAGCTGCGGGACTTTGTTGATGGTTGTGCCCAGACCTCTGCACTGATCCCCCTTTTGGTCCCTCTGAACCTGCTGGGTATGCACGCCACCCACCCTCTTTGCACCTTGGTGGGCTCCCTGGTGGGTCATGCAGGGGTAGATGCTGTGCAAATGCTCCCCCAGGGATGGTCCCCTCCTCCCCCAGGGTCTTCATGCTGAAGGATGGGACAGGGTCAAGGGAATTCCATATGGCCACAAAGCAGAGGGCAGCAGGAAAACCCACCCCTTTGCTGCCTGTGGTTAAACACCTCTCCACCTGTCCTGGTTCACCATGAAACCTCTATTAGAAAATTTTGGAGAGGACTTAACCCCAAAGCTGGACTGTTGAATCTATAAATGCAGGACTCCTTCAAGAGGAGCCGGTGGCTGTGAGTTGGGTACCCTGCTCATCCCTGTGCTGGGGGCTTGTGCTCACACATTGGCTTGCACAAAACCAGGAATGTCCCTGTGGCTTTGTCTGCAGTGATCCTGAGTGCTGGAAACTCTGACTAATTCCCTGGAGACTTGTGGGATGCTGACTTAGGAGAGTATTTGCAGTTAGTTAGGCTGAAGTCCAGACACAGGCAGCAATGTGGCATCTTATCGCTTGATTTGTCCGTCTTATTCGATAACCGTTACAGAGGGAGTAAGATCGTGGAATGACATAACATTTGACAGGCAGAAAGCAGCCAGAAGCCTTGCTGAGGAGGTTCCCGCTCCTGCTGCGGTTACCATGCAGGGCTGCGATTACGATACCCATCACGGTGAGAGGGCAGGGTTATGGTTCCCGCTGTGGCGAGCAGGCTCTGCAGCAGACAAGGGGAATCCTGTGCCACCTTGGCTTGTACTTGTAAAGGCCACTGGATTTGGATTTAAGGGGGGGGAGAAATTTCCCTTTGGAAAGAGGGTTCTGGCTGGCAATGATGGATAAATACTATCACAAGCTCCTGTCCCCTCCCTGGGCTGCTGCTGGGGTGATTTATGTGCTGGTTTATGGACACAGACATGCAATAACAACTGCCCGTTCCCCTCTGCAGTGCAACATGGGCTGCAGCTGGAAGCAGCTGAAGGGTGGGAAACGCTGCTCTGCTGTCCCTACAGCTGGGAAGAGATGGGCCCACTGGTCCTGACCCCAGAGGGACCCATGCTGGGGTCCTCTTCTGGGATAACACCTGGCCCATCCATCACATCCTGGCCTCTCACAGCCAGTTAAGGGTTGAAAAAATGGTATTCATAGGGCAGCTGGAATATTCAAGGGGTCAGAGCTGCAAGGATGCTCTTTTATAAATCAAGTGCATCTACTGGCTCCATCTTCCCAGTCAGTTCTTGGGGGAAAAAAAAAAGCTTTTTGTCTGGAATTAATGTTTGGAGGTTCGCTTTATGGTTCCAAGTCAATATGTCTAAATGCTTTGCAAAAGGAAAGAAAAAGTTCTGCAAAAGAGTCATGCAGATAAAAAGCCTCATCCTTCATCAGACTAAAGCCACTCTAATGGCTTTAGATGATTTAGTAATCATCCACTCTACCCTCGCTTATTTTGGGCTTGTTTATAAATGTGGCAAAACCATCGGAACACTTGGAGTGCATTAGACAATGCAGTATCTCTGACTGTGCAGGTCACAACCTGCAAACTTCCCCGAGGAACCGTGAGTGGCTGATTTGACTGTCCCCATCCTTCTGCCACCACACAGGGCTGTGCGTTGGGACTGCAGCCTGCTTAGGCTGAGGATAGTTTACAAGCTCAGCTCAGTGGCATTTCATTCTAGTCTTGCTTTGCCATAATAAACGCAATAATTACGATCAGCATTATCACCCTAGCTATTTATTATTGTTATTTGACTTACCATGATAATTTGTATTATTGCATGAGAGCCTCTCTCTATTCCAAGCAACCACATTGGATTGGGAAGATATATTGGCAGTCAAGCCGCCCATTTTCGTTGACTCCCTCATCTCAGCCATGGCAGCGCCGCTCCAGCCTGCACGCAGAGCAGAGGCCTGCCAGCTGAGGACACTGGCAATTTGCTCAGCTGTTCATCTCCTTGCTTGACTTATCCCAGTAAACGGTTTTTTACTGGGAAGCCAAGGAGTAGGAAATCTCCTAACTGAGCCTGCCACAGGTGCAGTAACATGAATGGAGAGGCACCAAAATTCTGATAAAAACTAGGCAGTTGCCTGGGACAGATACAGTCCCCATGCAGGGGACAGCTGGAAGAAGAGAGATTTCTTTGCCCTGTCTGTGTGCAGGGCTGCACAGAGGGAGGGGAGTGATGCCCGTGCTCGGAGCAGTGGGATTTGGCTCTGAGTGGGGAGCGGGCTGAGGTACAGCACCACCGGCTGCCACTCTTGCCTTGTCTATTTGAAAGGGCAGCTGATGACAGAACTGTGAGGAATATTTGTCAGTGACTTTATCACTGGTTTCCATGGAAAATATTGTGTCACAGGGGAGTATGGATTCAAGGCAGGAAAAAGCTGAAGAATCGGAGGAGCTGGGTAACAGGGCTGCTGCTGCTGAGCCAGGGCAGCTGGGCGAAGGGAGGTCAGGGGGGCACCACTGTCTTACCGGTGGGTTTTCTCTGTGGTCAGCTTGCACATACAGGCTGCATGGCTGCCGTAGCCAGCTGGGGTTTCCAACAGGCTACAGTGGCAAGGCCACAAGTTATTTTTATAAATCCTCACTCTTGCAAAGGCTTCTCCCCCAAGTCACCCCTCGAGGCCTCCCTGGGCTCCCACCACCACGCCTCAGTCAGTCCCCCCCGCGCCCCGAGTCTGCCGCTCCCCCCTGGAGCCCCGGCACGGCTCGGATCCCGTGTCACTAGAGGGCACTCGGGTTATTTTTTCCACCAAGTCTTCAGTATTAATATTCATAACATGCTCTGCTCTTGGGGCGGGTTGACAATGTTCTCTTACGGGAGCAGAGAATTTTTTTTCCAGCTGGTTTGCAGGGAGCGGGAGCGATCGCAAAGGCAGGGCCTATTTTCGGAGGGGATGCCGCAGGGGCTGACGGCAGCACCGGACACGGTGCGTACACGGCGTGCGCTGGGCAGGCTGCTGTGCCCACCCCATGTGGGACCCCTTCTTGCTGCGCCTGGAAGCAGTGCAGGAGAAAGAGATGGAGCCTGGCCCCGCAGGGCTTTCAATAAAGAGCTAATTGGAGCAAAATCCCAGCCTCCTGGAGCTTCCAATAAAATAAGAGTACTGACACATCCAAAGCCTGACGCCTGTTGAAGTATGAACCAGCAGTTTGGGCTTTTGTTTACTGCCTCTGAAGCAGATTAGTGAGGCAACAGTCAAGTAATATACTTCTACAGGGACCTGGAAAAGATCCCTTAGAAAGAGATGTGAGTGATGAACTGCCCAGGTCAAGGGCTTGCACTGCAGACCTCACTTGGAGGTATTTTTTCCCCTATTTTGACATGATGCTAAGGCTCCTCGTGTCCTGCCCTGGCTCTGGTGTCCCCAACAGAGCAAAGGGTCCAGCCACAGCAGAGCATCCAGCCCCTGCCCATGCACCATCCCAAGCTGGAGGAGCACCGCTGCCTTCAGCACAGGCACCATGGGTCAGCCTCCCAGGCTCAGTGCCATGCTCTGCACTTCCCCAGCTGCAGGACACTCCATGCCAGGTCCTCCTCCCCTGTCCTGCCCACAAGCATGTGCGCACACACACACATCCCCACTCCTCACAGATAGGGCACCACTGGCACATGCTCCAGAAGCAGCAAGCAACTGGCACGGGGTACGGCTCCGAGCTGCAAGGATGTAAGGGTCACTGAAAGTTCCAACTCCCAGATTCCCCCAGCTGACTGGGGCCAGCCCTGGCCCAGGGGGGAGATGACCTGCAGCAAATTCACTGATGGCTGCTCCACCAAGGGCTGAGCACTCAGCTGGGGGGGAAGCCTTCACCCTCCCAGGGGACACCAGAGCTTATAGTCACAGGAAGGTCGGTCACATCACGACCCTCGAACCTTTGCCAGCAGCAAAGTGCGTGTCTCTCCCCTCTATGAAAGCATATCTCCCTCTTCCAAACCACCTCTCATTAACAGTAATGCTTTCTAGGCTGTAACTGGTATTCAAATCGAAGAGAAGTGGCGTATTTTCCCTTATTTATTGCCACTTTATTTGCACTGGAGTAGCAGCTAGAGGCTCTGATTGGGACCCCCTTGTGCAAGACATAATGAAAAGATGGTCCCTGCCCCAAAGAGCTTCCGGTTTAATTACAGAACAAGTGACAACAGATGGATACCCCATACAGTCAGGGAGGAGCAAAGGTAACAGGGAGACAATTATGATTAGCTTAATAAGGCATGGTCACAATACAACAGCTGCCTGCTATTGTCTCTAATTGTCACTCCGACTGCTATGAAAGAATTATTTCAGTTTAATCATGAAATGTTCTCTGACACCCAGGGGGAGGAAACCCAGTTATTTTCCTATGCCTCATGCCTCACCTCTCTATGAAACCATCCTGACAAGCTTTGGGATGTGTTGCCTCCAGCAGCAGCACTTCTTCAGGTATCTCCTTGCCCCTGCTTGCTTCCCACCTGGCCTTGAGACATGACAGTGTTATCTGCCCCCTCTGCTCCCACCCCTGCCTGCTCTCACCATTAAATAGATGGAGGAACTACAAACAACTGTGCTAGCAGGGCTGCAGGGACAGAGCACCATACACCCCACCCCACACAGGGGAGGGCAGCAGGAGGTCTTGCTGCTGGAGGTCTGGTACTATTCAATCACAACCTGAGGGTTAAGCCCATCTTTCTCTTTCTCCCCACCACGACTCAGCTACATTGTATGTGCTCACTCTCAGCATCTCTCATGTGCTCTGACACTGTGACTGTTGTACCGTGAGACCAAATTACCAGCCCCTTCATGGTTGAAGTAACTATCACTCTTTTAAGTGGTATTGAATTCAAAACTGCTCCCATCTGTAGCTTTCTTGACTGGCTATTTTTTATGTATTTCTGAATTTTTTCTATGTATTTCTGTATTTCTTTATATATATTTCTGTGTCTACTTCCAGATTTTTACCCCTCACTCCGATTAATGTTTCAAATGCTTCTGACCATTTGTTGAGACTGGCTTGCCCATGTCACACACACATCTAGGCACAAAGGCTTGGTGGAAGCAGGATTCCTCCAAGCCCGCAGAGGAGGAGAAACAGGACACATCTGGCCATCCTAATTGGATTTCTGCTCTGACTGAGCCCCAAAGGAACCCATTTCTCTCCAGCAAGCAGAGACAGTCTCAGGAGACCGAGGCTGCAATTTGGGGTTCAGCCCAGGCTCTGCCAGGTGCAGCTGCCCTGCACTCCTCCCTTTCCACTCACAGATGCCCATCTTACCTCAGACTGAAAAAAATTACCTACTGCCTGCCGAGTTACACCCTGGCTCTCAAGGACTCCCACTGGTGTGGAGCCGTGAGCTCACTGGGCTGCACCAGCTCTCCGTGGAATCTCCCCTGGGTAGGAGCAGAGCCGTGAGCATTGCCCTCCCTGGCTGCAGCGGTCACTGTGCTACAGTGGCCTCAGCCCACCTCCTGCCCTTCCTTCCAGGGGCTTGTATTCACTTTGGTTTCTTTTACTGCTCTCCTCAAGCTGAAGTAGAAAACACCCATGCAGAAAGCATGGGGTAGGGAAGGAGGACACATTAGTCTGGACCAATGAGTACCCGGCCCTGGGCTCTCCAGGGCTCGGGTCATTCCCAGCAGCACCAAACCTGCTGTTGCAGCATGGTGAGCAACAGCCAGTAACAAGGAGCAGCGGCTGGGCTGGCAGCCCTGGCTCACGCTCAGGGACACTTCTCCCCACGCTGGGACAGATGCCTGCTGGAGGGCAACTGCCACCAGCTGTACTGAGAGTGCTAGCCATCCATGCCACCCCGCATGGCATGCTGTGCCAGCATCCTGCAGAGAAGAAGATTGCCTTGCTGGGATGGAGCCTCACCAGCTTTGAGGGAACTAAGTGCAAGTGCTTGCACCGAAGCAAAGGATGATCCCATGTGCGCTGCTTGCCTGCCAAGTGCCACGGGTGGCTGCCTGGCTGTGTCCTGTGTAGAAAAGCCACTTCAGGGCAGTTTGTTTGCTTTGCAGCATCCTAGAAGCAAGAACTATGTTGCTTTTGCCCTGCAGCTCGGATCACTCTGCATCTTTGGATGCTTGCATCCGGTCAAGTGTGAATTAATTGGTCTTGCTGCTTTGCTAGATATATTACTTTTGTTGAAACAGTAAACAGCCAGGTTTATTAGCAAGCTGAAGAAAATATATATTTTTTCCCCAAGCGTTAATAACTCCTTATTTATTCCACCATCACAAAAAGCATAATTAAAACATTCAAAGATTTTATGGCAGCTGCTTCTGAATCATTGCAAAGTGGAAAAACTTCTTCAGTAAAAATTATCCCATCAGACAATTTTTGCTGGGTTATCTGGCATTGCATTTCTTTCCTTTCCCTACCTGGTAACTATTGACATGACAGGTACAAGCAAGACACAAGATAAAGAGCAAATGTAATTTTAAACTAAAACCTTCTGTGGTGAAAAGTGGTAACTATATTGCAATCAATCTGCTGCTGCTGTTTTCCTTCTGCTCAAGTGGATATAAGTCAGGGAAAAGGAGGATGCCACAGGACATAGCAATGTGCTTCCTGCAACCTAGGCTGCCGTATGAGGTATCTTGGGGACTTTAAAGACCATGACAGTTGGAAATTATTTGCCAGCACATATTTTGCACCATATGTCCTAGCAGTTGAACTACCTATACAGTGTGCTTAAGCAATGATATGCTGCCAGGATGAAGGCTGGCGTCCCTCAGCCTTTCAGCATCTCTGCTGAGGGGAATGATTACAGAAGCTGCAGAAATCTGTTGGTTTTTCTCTGCCTTGGGAATGCAGAGCTGGTTGAACTTGCCAGCCAGCCCAGAAAAAAAAGGTGAAAGACATCAGAGGCAATTAAAGGCAAGTCAGCGTAGAACTTGCAGAGTTCAAAAACACTTTAACCAATCCTGTCAGAGTGAGACAATATTCCTAAAAGAAAAAAGCAGTCAAACATAGAGGAGGGGAAAACGCAACATAAACATGTATTAGGAAGAAAATACTGTTATTTCTGAAGGATGCAGTAATCTCTTTGAGACAGGTTTTGGTAAATCAGTGCTTTGGTGCCTTATTTACAATGATGAGACAGACGATGTGAAATGATGAGAAGTCTTGCATAGCTAATTTGCTGCAATGTTTCAAAGCTGTTCGTGGGATGATAGTAAGGGAAAATAGAGAGGATATAGAGGGCATTTTGTGCCAAGATTTTTAAAAAGCACTTCATAAAGAGAAAAGTTAAAGATTAATTAACTATTGGCTGTGGTATGATAATGCAGCACCTAGTTAGATAGACAACTGGCTTAGAAACAGCTTATGAGGGGAGGCTAGAACATGAGCAAACCAGCAAGCATTTGATCTTAAGACTTTAATTATCTGTAATGTCTTGTATTTTAAAATGACTAGGTTGGGATATGAAATATTAGTTAACAAAATTTGCTGGTTAAGACAACAGTCAGATTTAATAAGCAGGAAGGGAGCTGATCTGTGTGCAATGCAGCTCTGCTCTGAAAGGTGACTGTGAAAATCACATATTGAAATTTTTTTACATGGTTAAACTTCATGTACAGGCAAATAACAGTTCCATAGCCACTTGCTCTGCAAACTGAACTGGAGATCCTTGAACATCAGTGGGAATATCTGTAGAGTTGGGTGCTTCTCAAAGTGAATCAGAGCATCAGTGTCTGACCCGAAGCCAATAAAGGAGAGATGGGCTTTAACACTGATGACTAACGTGAAACAATAAATCAGGGAGAAGTGCCAAGCTGCAAATAGCACTGTCATGCAATACACTGCCAAGTATTCAGGAGTCCTATTCAGAAAACTTTTGAGCTCATCAGCACTGTATGTAGCTGCAATAAAACTGGGAGAAATATCGCTGTTGCTGGTGGTTTTGAATGCAGAATCCGCACCACATGGCCTGTGGCTGGGGCATTTTCCTGAGATTACAGCATGAAACAAAGGCAGTAGTTTCATAAACACTGATTTAGGACAGGGTTAAATCTCATGAGGTTTCTATGCTGCTCTTCCATTTAAGGGATCTTTAGGATGCAGTAAACACATGTTTCGTATGGGGAGGCTGCTCAGGAATTTGACTGTTCTGGATAGCACGGTTTTGTCTGGGGAGTGTTTGAGGCTGAGTGACAAGGGTTGAGAGACAAGAGAAGAAACTCACAAGCCATCCAGAAACAGACACAAGAAGATGTATTAAGAACACAGCCCCAGCAGCTGAGGGGAGAGTGCAGTGCTTGTGTCTGCCTGGCACGAACCCAGAGAGCTGCTTGTTCTGATCCGGGCACTGGCTGAAAGGCCTCCAGGGCTGTGGGCAGCAAAACCACCTCAGACTGTGGAGTGCTGTGTTCAGGAGAGCCTGACTAGCTCCCTGGCACAGGGGTCTGCCTCTCTGGGGTGATACAGTTACACTTTACAGGCCTTGAAGAGCAGTTTCTGACACTCTCACACTCTCGTTTTCCTCCTTTCTCCAAACCAGCCGTGCAATTTAGGTCACAGTCAACCCTTCCATTATTGTTTCAAACCTTCAAGCCAATAAAAATAGCTTATAAAGGCTTTCATCTTATCTCCACCACCCATTTTTTAGTAATTCAGCAGGAACACTCTGCCCTACTGCCTTGTTGGTCCTGAGCTTCCCAAGCATCTTTTGCATCTTTTTTTCAAAGTTTCTGCTGCAAACAGCTCAGCTGTCTGGAAAACAGCCACTTACTCTTCACCTTTGCCCATCTTTCTGTTAAGGAGCTCATTAAAGTGTTCCTCTGCCTTTCTGCAATTGAATTCTTTAGAACTAAAAGCTCCCATTTTTGTTCTTTATTGACTCACTCCCACTTGCTATCTTTCCTTCACTGCCACTTTTGTAAAAAGCTCACATGCTGTTTGGACTTCTACTCTGCCCCATCATGTGTGGCAAGCCACAAAAGAAAGATCTTTTGCTTCATCCTAGCAGCTTTTTGTACCCACTTTCAGCAATATCATATCCCTCTGCGAGAGACTGAGCTGGATTTTGAATGCAACCCGTCATGCTGCATGTTGATCCTCAGCTGCTTTTGTGTCATCTTTCCCATGTCATGTATATCTTGTCAATGTCAACATCCATCACAACTCTTATACAACACTCAGTCAAAACCGCAAGCTCTTCTTAGCATTTCTGTGATGTCCCTATCTAGATTTGGGCTCCTTAAAGTCTCTGGGGTATTTCTATGACTGTTCTTCATCAGCTTCTTCATCATGCAGGTATTTCTGCTATCGGCATTCTTACAAGTCACAGTCAGAGCTCCTCAGGCGCCTGGTGTTCTGGTTGCTCGTGATTTCCTTAGCAACCTCTCTTCTGGTTTTGCGTCTGCTCTTCCCCCTGCACCAGCAGCTACTGCACCCGATTTCTACCAAATCTGTCAAAACACAGAAATAGCAAAGACACTGTCTTTGCAAGTTCTGTGAAAATGGGTGATTTCGTAGATGATTTCTGCTTGGTTGAGAGCCCACAGGAGGTACGTGGGAAACAAGAGGGGAACTGGAAATACTGTAATTAGCCAGGAGAAAGTGGTAAATGCTTTCGCACACTGCAGGGCTGGAGGACAGTGGCAGAGGAAGCAGGGGTGGGAAAGGCGGGTATACTGGGCTGGCGCACTGGATGTGGAGCAGATCTGAGGATGGTCCTGTGGAGATGATACAGAGGACAAGGGGAAGAACAAGAATTAGTGCACAGGGCTCAGACCCACTGGAAAAATGCTGTTTAGTTCTTCTGGTCATGAACCTTCTCCATCTTGGATCAATATTGACTAATTGATTGACATGATTAACAGTGACATGATCTCTGGAGTTCTATAGAGTCGTATCTTTAAGTATGGCACAGTTAGCTGATCTCACCCCCTTGCGATTATTATTCATAGCCCAAGGACTCCTTCACCATGTGATTGGTTTCTTTCCTTATTCTAGCACTGTAGTTCTTTCACTTATTTCTTATGACAAACTTGAGAAAACCAGCATATACCAGTACTGTTCTTTATGGACTGTTCCTGTTATTTCATCACTCACTTCTGCAGTGACTACTGATGAAGCAGATACTGTGCTCTCTTTTTTTTATCCTGAAACAGCAAATTTATTCACTGAGGGCTTCCAAACCAGTGACTGCTAATAACCCAGGCTCATCATAATACATGCTCACACTGCATATCTAGTTGGTTTTCTGCTGCTACAAAACAGTGGGTTTGCTCATTTTTAAAAGACAGTCTTTCAGTGCTCTCAACTTTTACACGGCTGTGATACTCCTCTGGTTGCAATGGCATATTTTGGAGGTGGCCTGAACTGTGTAAGATCATAACATTCCACGTTCCAAGTTTTTAGTCCTTTTTCCATCAAGTCATTTGCACATATTATAGTTGGTCCTTTCCAAGTTGTTTTTGAGTTTCTTACTAATCAGGACTTTTATAGGAAAGAGATACTAAGCATATGCCCGGCCAGTAGTCTGAACAAACACCCTTCTTAATCTGGCCACTCTCCTTCAGCATGACCAGTGGAAGGAGTCTGCAAGCAAAACTACTGGAGGTTTAGCTGTGTGAACACAGAAGTCCCTCTGCATTGTCAGACACTAACTAGAAAGGGACATTAAACCACTGTTGGAGCTCATACTTTGTGATGAACAAGGCCCACAGCCCTGCCTCAAGGCAGTGAAAATGAAGCAAACCTTTGCTGGAGCCTCGGGAGTTATTCTCGAGGGGAAATGCAGTCAGCAGGAGGAGGTGCGGGCAGAGCAGGACAAGCTGTTAACTTGCAAGACACCCGGGTCTAACCTGAGCTGCAGAGACTGGAAACTGCACGCCAACTGTGTTAAAGTGTCACGGTCTGTCCCACATGAACAGGACAGCCACTCACAGCAACACCGATAAAGCTAGAGATGGGTGGCCAGTCTGACCAGGCTGCCTCTGGGCAGGCCAGGAGCTGCTCCAAGCTGTCTGAGACACAAGGGTCTGCCCGCATGATGTCAGGGTCAAAATCCCGGGACAGGTGGCCACCAGGGCTCAGTGTGGCTCAGACCTTGGGTTGCTACCCCATGTTCCTGTGTGCGTCACCAGCCAATGCCATTCTCGTGCTTTGCTGGGAGCCCAGCAGGATCCCACAACGGGAGCTGCACAGCACCTTGCTCAGGAGTAGCTGCTCCTCACAGAGGCTTTCTCAGTAATAATGCACCAGATAGTTTTGGGGCAAGACAGGTGGGTGGACATGATTAGTGAGGACCTGACAAGGTAGATCCATTGGTTAACTTAACTCCGTTATGTTCAGAGGACAGACCACAACAGCCTTGCTGAGCAGTGTCTCAGCAGGTTCTCTAACTGTGAGGCGAGGCTCCAGGGGTGATATCCTCTCCACTCCTGCACAAAGGCCCCTTCCCCCAGAAAATATAGCACTTATGTGAGACAGCAACGTGTCCTTGTGACAAAGAAGGCCAAAGGTATCCTGGACTGCATTAGGAGGAGTGTTGCCAGCAGGCAGAGGGAGCTGATCCTCCACCTCTGCTGAGCACTGCTGAGGCCACACCTGGAGCACTGCCTCCAGTTCTGGGCTCCCCAGTACAAGACAGATGCGGACATAGGGGAAAGAGTCCAGTTGAAGGGCCACTAAGACCACTAATTAATGGACTAGAGCATCTCTCCTGTGAGGAAAGGCTGAGAGAGATGGGACTGTTCAGCCTGGAGAAGGGAAGGCTCAGGAGGGATCTCATCAACATATATACACACCTGAATGGAAAGTGGAAAGAGGACAGAGCCAGGGTCCTTTCAGTGGTGCCCAGTGACAAAACAAGAGGCAATGGGCACCAGCTGAAACAAGGGAGTTTCCATCTGTACATCAGGAAACACTTTTTCTCTGTGAGGGTGACTGAGCACTGGCACAGGTTGCCCAGGGAGGTTGCAGAGTCTCCATCCCTGGAGATACTGCCCATGGTCCTGGGCAACCAGCTCTAGGTGGCCCTGCTCAAGCAGGGGAGTTGGACCAGGTGACATCCAGAGGTTCCTTCTAACCCAAATCATTCTGTGATCTGTGATTCTGTAATAAAAGCAGTGAGGATCACATGTAACACCTGGACCCCCCAGCACTTTTAAAAAGGTGACCTAACATTCTGTGATTCTGTGATTCTGTGAACTTTCTACTACAACAATGTATGATTATATTTGGAAGCTGTTCCTGAGATTCTGCTTGAGCTGACGCCCGCTGTGAGTACTTTGCATTTACTCTTAGAAACTACACCCATCTGGATGGTTCAGAGAAAAAATGTATTTAAATTAGGCATGTGGATTTGCATCTTAATCATGTTATCATGATTAAGTAGTACCTCAGTGTTACCTGAGGCAACCATAAGCTACACACCTAAATGAAACCTGAAATAGTCAAACCCTTCTGCTTTACATATATTATGTCAGTGTGGATTTTCACATCTGCAGGGCAAATCACAGATTGGCAAGCAGCATTTTAATGATTGAAAGAGACAGCCTTGCCCAGGACAGGCACCAATTAATTGCAGTAATGATGGATTCTTTGAAATAACGTATCCTGTTCCTGGACCATCACAAAATTAAATTTAGGTCTTGTCCTACTCCCAGCATAATCAATAGCAAAACCTCAGAGTCAGTTGGACATCAGTGGATTTCAATGAAGTTATGACCATTGGTAGCAGCTGAAGATCAGCCCTGGGGAGTTTAGTTATTGACATCAGAAGTCTCTGCAATTTGCGATTGGCTCCAATGAAGTTATGATAATTTACTGTAGCTGAGGATCTACCCCCCTCCTGCTTAACATCAGGAACAACCAGTATCCATTAAACCATTAATCCTCTCAGAAAGAGCAATCACGACTTCATGCTATTCTGTGTTGTCCAGCCTGAGCACTCAGCCTGTGGCAATGGCCACTGCAGAGTCTTCATTTTTGCACTCAGAAAAGTCCCTGTTTCCCCATCAGAGCTAACCAACTCAGAACAACAAGTGATAATCACAGCAGTTGCCTCCTCTTACACTATACATCTGCCCTTGTATCTCACCGTGGGGAAGCAGCTCTCTGACCCCAAGGCTGCTTGGGGAATCCTCTCCTTCAGTTGTCCTCTGATTCACTGAAGCTGGAGACCAACGCTTGTTGTTACTCCTTCTGAGAGGGGTGTGAACGCCCTCCCAGGAGCATTGCCAGCCACTGTTCAACCCCCAAACCCAAATTAGCAGGTACACCTCCAGCTCTTCAGGGTCCTCATTGGCTTTTTGTCTCCTCTTCCCATTGATTCCTGCAGGCAGCATGATCTCCACAGACCCTGAAAAGTCCAGTTGGGTGCCACCACCTGCTCCTGTAGCATCTGCTACTGGAAGATGAGCAGCTCATCACTAGTTCCAAAGAGAAGAGGGTTGATGTGGGGGATGACAGGGAACCAGCCCCCATGGGGTGGGGGACTGGCAGTGGTTGGGAGAAGACGGGTCAGCCAGGGGTAGCATTCACGCTTGCCTGCAGTGCTGTGAAGTTCAAGTCTCTTCTGAACTGCTGTCAGTGTTGTAAAACATCTCTGTAATTGCTGGTATAACGTGTGAGACGGAGGGCTTGCACACAGCTCTCTGCTGAATCAGGGTAAGGTGGAAGCCAAAGATAGTGGCGTTTGTGTAAATCCAGACTGAGTGCCTCTGGATGTGTAATGGTGCAGCCAAGATCAGCCTGAAGCCTGGGTGAAATCTTTGTTCAGAGCAAATTAACAGAAGCAAAACGTCTATTTTGCATGTTGTCAGAAAAATGATTTTGGTTTTGGAAGAGGTTTTATTGAAGAGAAAAGTGAGAATTATCAGGAGCAGTCTTTCAGGGTATTAGACGGTGAAGTCGGTACAGTTATTGTTCCACTGTCCCAAGATACCGTGAATAAATTGAAGCCATTTTGGTCCCACCTCTGCCTTTCTCAACAGTGCTCAGAAATTTATAATAAAAAACCATCAGCTGAGGATATCATTACTGAAGACGTAAAAGTGTTTTCTGTACAATACCTCCTGCTGCTTTTAGGGCAGTGTAAAACTGTGTTTTTCCTGAATGCTATTTATGCTCTGCCTGTATCTTAGAAATAGACTGGAATATTTTTTTATTTCAGCTTGTCATTACCACAAAAAGATTATCAATGGATTGTCCATTGTGGAGAGGGAACCAGGGAAAAGAATACAATAGAACTTGCTTTTTATTTTGATTAGTCTCTGAAAATCAAAGAGCACCTTGTCATAGAAGAATGAAGTGTGTTATTAAAGGAACGTTACTTAAAATGCAAAAATATTTCATTCAAAGCAGACTAGTTCTTTTCCTTGTAGGTAGACTTAGTTGTGCTTATCTCCATGGGAACACTCCTATTAAAGTCAGCGACAGATTTTTAAAGGTTCAAGAGAGAAGACTGGAACAATTTTATTTTTTATCTCCAGTCATTCCTCTCAAGACATAAAAAAATTAATAAAATGCAGTATTAATTTAAAATGCACTATGAATAACACTGCTACTCACAGAAACCCAAGAGAACTAATCCTACAGCTTAGCTAAGAAAAAGAAACACATTTCCTATCTATTTTTTGCACATATCACCTAAAACTCATCTTATTCTCTGCAGCAAACAGTGCTACCATCAGCTTGGCTGAAACAGAGTGCCAGAGCACCTATCAAAAAAAAAAAAAAAAGCCCACAAGACAAAATCAGATAATCTTAGTCTAGCATCAACTCAGGTGCAAAAAATGGCCTCTAGCAACATGATGCTTTTTTACACTTTGTACAAAGATTGATCTGAGTCTGGCAGATGTGAAGTTGCAGTAACACAACACTGTTAAATGAGAAAATGGCAGCTGTACAGAGCACAGGACATGGTGCTGCTACTTGCAAGATGTTGTCATTGTTAACGAGTATTTGTTTTTTTTACTATCATCCTAGTACCACTGCTTCAACCTCCTTTAAAGATCCCCAAAGTAGCATGAGTCTAAGGGGGTTTTCACATTTTATTTTGCCAGTCTTTCAACATTCCCACGTGGCCATACAGACTGGATCCTCGAGCCAATGCTTTCCTCGGGATATTGTGGACTTGAATCAGAACTGAAATAAAACTGAGCTGTTGTGTTGCCTAAAAGTGGTGATGACATTCTGTTCCAGATGTCCACAACAACGACCTCATCTAAACCCCCAGTTCCCTACACGTCAGTCATTTTCAGACAAATTCCAGGAAAAAAAAAGAACAAGTGTCCTTATAATGATTTTGATGGAAGCAGCTGCCCACTTCAGTTAAAGCTGCTCTCAAAGTGTGAATGGAATGGGAAGCCTGCTAATTTGATGTGATCCATTTCAGGCTCCTTGTATTAAACTGCCGGTAATCAGGAAGAATACTGATCAATAAGGCTGGCAAGTTTCCTGAAACAGCAGCAGGGAGGCAAGTTCCCTGCTTTCAGGTGAACTTTAGGGAGGCATACAATTATTGAGAAAGAAAAGTATGTGAGTAAGAAAAAATACTGAGGAAAAAAACAATGTATTTGGGAACCTGCTGCATCTAGACTGGAAAAAGTGAGGGATTAGCATGTTTTCTTTGGCTGTGATGGCACTCTGTTCCTTAAATCCTGCAAAGCAAACCAGTCAGAAGGGATAGCATCCCTAAAAGTCTCTACTAATACACCTAACGATTTTTTGTTTCTTTTTTTTCTCTTTAAGAAAGCATGGAGCAAGTGCAAAATCTTTTCATATCCCAGTTTGCCTCATTTTCAGTTCAAAATGTTGGGTTATACCACCACTAAAATCTAGATACTTACAAGAGCAAAACAGAAGCACTGCCAACAAATGCACTTAATGGCAGAATGCACTTAACAGAAGGTAGCCTGCCAAATGGCTTTGCTGCTCTTTTTAAAAAATTATTGTTATGAGAAAGCATTTAGTGGAAATTGGAAATGACCAGACTCTTAGCCCTTCCCAGCACTTCTCTGTGAGCAAATGCCTTTTCTTTCCTCCCACTTCACTCATCATCATGTGCAAAGACAAGAGCATTTGTGAAACCCCCTTGGTCAGCTAGTGCATTACTGCACTGAGCTGAAGCAGACATTGCTCCCTGGAAGCTGAAGCAGAGTTTCCAGAATCCACCACACTACCAAAAGAGCAGAGACTTTGTTTTCTTTGAGAAATTTTCTATGTACTTCTCACCATGGCTAACACCACACCAGTGGTGACTTAGCTGTTGTTGTTTTTAATGTTGAATATATTAGCTCAGTGCTCAGGCTTACATGATGCAATGTCATCAAAGACAGCCCCCACTGATAGACTATTTTTGGCTCCCAGTATGGATGACAGCTGTTGATTTACACTGCTTTTGGCAAGAAGGAATTTTTTAGAGTATTGCCAAATACAAACAGAGCTGGAAAGGTGACAGTTTCCTAAAAAATAATTCCAGGAAGGAAAGTCTATGATAACAACAAGATATAAACCAGTTGTGTTGCTTTTAGACATATTTAACTCTTTCTTATATTCTGCCTTTGGAAATCATTTGTAGGAGCTTTCTCCAATTTCAATTTAATTATATTTTGCGGTCTGAATCCTTAGAAAACTCCTCCCTTTTTCCACATTAGTCAACTTCTCTCTCAGCTGAAATTTCATCTAATTTCCTTAATGAGTAGAATATATTTAGATCTTCTAGCTAGGTTTTCTAGCTGTTCAGATTCTCCCCTTTGCCTATTAACGTAAAAACAATTAAACCAAAAAGCAAATAAAAGACTTCAACTGGATGATTTTTCTCTTTTTTGACAATTATCAGTCTGAATGTGACAAAGTAAGTATTTGCAAGATCTTCTATGAACCAATGGTAGAGTTTTTTTTAGCATGGAGGTGTTCATTGCTAATGATCTATGTTTGCAATTTCTGTCCATATTCTTTATATTTCTTCATTCTTCTCAATTCCAAAATGATCTGTGGGTGGATTTTCCTGAAGCCATAAAGTGGTGACACAGCTATTTCCTGTTGCCATCAAAATTCTGTAACAGAATTTCACCCTCTACTAGTTACTAAGTTACTTGGAGTACAGCCAAAACCAAGAAAATAAGGAGACCCAAGTTGATTCGATCTGAAAAAACTTTTCAGTAGCCATATGGACTTTGTGCCTTTAGTTTGGTGAGACTACAACAATTCCAGAATATATGTGAGAATCCGCTTGCTTAGATTTTTTCTCACACAAAAAAGGGACATTTAAAATCAGATCAATCCCAGAAAAAGGGGCTGTGTTTTTCCACTGAAATATACCACAGGAAAAAGGAACTGCTAAGATGGATCATTTAATTCATTTTAGCCAGATCACATTTATTTTTAGTATATGGAATTGGCACAGATGAGTAACAGAAGCAGAACACCTTCAGCTACATTTTCAAGCTTACATATATTCTTCTGGTATGTATGCCGAACATCACTTTTCAGATAGGTAGGTTTTTTAACCACAAACCTTGCCATGAAAACCCAGCACTATTTACAATACACAAGGCTTTTAACTCTTCACAATAGTTTTTGAAATCTTTCAACTAATTCTGGAATACCTACAGTATCACTCATAAATAATCTTGCACGTGCTGGTCTGATATACTAAGCCTTCCATAGCTGTTAAAACAGGCTACGATATCATCTGTAACCCATCTGTCGTTTTCCCAGCACAGATTCCAATTCTTCCCTGTGACCAGTGTAAGTCAGGAATAGCTCCTGAAATCCCTGAGTTCTACTAATGTAAAACAGATCAAGGAGACTGAAAATGTTAGTGTGATTGGTAGGTACAAAATGGCTATTTCTTTATTCAGCTGCAGTTTCCTTTATTATCTCTTCCTTGCTGAAGGAGGTGCTGATAATCACCATCTGCAGGAACAGATAAGAAGGGGTAAGATAGATATTGTAACAGGATCTTTAAAACTGTTGTCTGTAGCTGTTGCTGTGATCAACTGCCTGAAAATGAGTCTCCGAAATACTAGTAACCGGAAAATGTTAAACTCTCCTTTTTAAACAAAGCAACAGCACCAGAAATACAATTGGTATTGTTAAAATGCTTAGGAACCTGCAAATGAATGTATCTGTGATATTAAACAGTTTGAGGTCAGGTGAAAAAACTGTAACCAGGGAAGAACATTGAGACAGAACAGTGAAAACTTCAAGATATGCTGTGAAATGTTTTTTCAAGTGGATGTTTGCAGAAGGAAGTACAAAGAGATAGGAGTCATTTAGGAAACTCAAAACAAAACAAATCAATTTTAGTCCACTGTGCGTTTGCTTTGTTTTAAAAATATAGGTTGTTGTTATAAAAGTATGATTCATGAGATCTTCTATCAAATTGCATTTTTTAGAATTAACAAGTCCCAACACGTCTCTACCTTCTTGATCCAGCCAGTAGGTCCAAGTGCACAGCACAGTATTATTATGACCTGAATAGCTCTCAGATATAACAGGTATTTGCTGTCAAAGGGACATCTATCACACATGCCTGAAAGGCAACGGCTCCTAGAAACATGCATTTCGCTAGTCATCTGCTGGACCTCTGTGTCATGTTAGAAACAATACTTTCTGCTACACAATACTCCATCTACCTCTGTCTGGTTATACTCCTGACCCCTTGAAGAGGGCAGCTCCCTGTACATGGCCCTGGTTGGGTTTGGCCTAGCCATTGGCCCTGAAGGTGACAGTGAGAACATTCAGCCTTTCAACGACGATGACAGATGTGTCATGTCTGACTATGAAGGACCCCTGGCAACTGCAGACAGCATGGTGCAAACCCCCATCTAGTTCCAGCTCCTGGAGGCAGGGGGTTTCCAAGCCCTGATGGAACCAGCACTCAGATGCGTCTCTTTCCGGTGTGATGATTTTCAGCACACAGTGCTCCATTCACTCACCAGGGAAGACAAGCAAGGAAAAGGCATCCTTCCCAGTTCAGCTTTGCATCGCAACCTGACTGGCTGCATTCCTAGAGAGGTAAACTCCCATCTGAAGCTACTCAGCATCTCGCCTTAAGGTGTTACAGCCTCTAGAGAGAACAGTTCTCAGAATAAGTTGTAATGCAAAAAAAAGCACTGCAGAAAGTTTTGAGTGCCTTACACCCAGCTCCCTTGTCCTTCAAGCGAGCATGGACAGCAGCTGCCAACGCACAGTGCTCTATTTGCCCAAGCTAGCTGCTATCCCCTATTTGCCCAGGCTAGGCCTATCACCAGGCAGGTTTTGAAAGGCACAGAAATCCACAGCTTCCAGCCACCATGTGGGGCCTTGCCTACTCTGCCAGCCCTGCAACCGCTCCCGGGGGCCCACCGAGGCAAGCCCAGCTGCAGAGCAGGGAACAGCGGCTGAGACAGGGAAAGGGAAGGCCCTAGCCCTGCTCTAGCCATGGCCGGAGAGGCCTCCCGGGCCCCACACGGGCCCCGCGCAGGCAGCACCCAGCGAAGGCCTGTGGGGATGGTGGCCTCCAGGGCCACCGCTGTCCTTCGACGGAAGGCACGGCCGGGCAGCGCCTGGCGGGGCCGGGGTGGCTCGGGGCAGGCTGGCCTGCGGAGCACCGCGCTGCCTGCCCGACCGGCGGGGAGAAGACTTCGGCCCCGAAACCCCGTCGGGATGGCAAGAGCCAGAACACACACAAGCACATGCAGGCTGCGCCCTGCCGCCTGGAGACGAAAGTGCGAACAGGAACGCGCAGCCCGCGCCGCTTCCACCCCCGCTCCCTCCGCGGCGAATCTGCCGAGGCCGCCCAGGCGCATCCCTGCCACCTCCCCCCGCAACGGCGCGGCGCTCGGCCCAATCTTCCTGCGCGGCTTCGCGCGACCCTGCCCACGTCGGAGCGCGCGGACGCTGCGTGGTGGGCGTGGCCGGGAGTCGCCGGGGCCGTGCTGTGGGACGCGCCGGGCCGCGCTCGCCGGGGCCGCTGCTGCTGGGGGAGGAGGAGTAGGAGCAGCCCTTCCCCGCCGCCGGGGAGAGGCCGGAGCCGGGGGAGGGGTGGCCGGGTCCGGCCCATGGACCGTCCGGGCCTGAGGCGGAGCCCGTGGAAGGAGCCGCTCGACCCCGGCGCGGCCGTGAGGGGCGGGAGGCGGCGCGGGGCGCGGGCGGTGC